>BQNB010176533.1:0-13052 GCA_026074375.1 Tanacetum coccineum
AATTATATAAGTTGACGTATCGACCGCATTACACCAAAATTTTTGAGGAATGGATTGTTCATTTAACATGGTTCTACTCGTTTCTTGTAGAGTGCGATTTTTTCTTTCTACTACCCCATTAGATTGTGGAGTACGAGGAGCGGAAAAATTGTGAGATGTCCCATTTAAATCATAATAGTTTCCGAATTGTACTTCATTATCAAATTCTCGACCATGATCCATTCTAACTAATACAATGAAACATCCTAATTTGGTTTGGATCATTTTGCTAAATATTTTGAATTTTTCAAAGGCTTCGGTTTTATTTGCTAAAAATCTAGTCCATGTGAATCGAGATTAGTCATCTACGATTACTAAGGTATAACGATTCCCTCCATAGCTTCGTATGGCAAAAGGGCCAAACAAATACATGTGAAGTAGTTCTAAGCATCTTGTTGTAGAAACTATATTTTTAGCCTTGTGACTTGCATGAGCTTGCTTTCTAATTTTGCAAGCATCATAAAAATGTCGGTCGTATTTAAGTTTAGGTAGATTTCTAAGTAAATCTTTAGATGTTAATGATTGAATTAGTTGCATATTAGCGTGACCTAATCTCCTATGCCATAGTGTTGAGTTTTCGTCTAATGTTGCAAGGCATATTTTGTTTTCCGGTTTATTTCCTAGTTTGATTACGTATATTTGACCTATACTAAGCAAGTTATATGTTAAGTTATCTACGTGCTCAACATTTTCAATTATTAGGGAGTCTTGAGAAATCGTACCTTTGCTAATGATTTTACCGCGCAAGTTGCTCCCAAAAATTATGTTTCCTACGTTGTACGCTTTGTATGAAGAAAACAACTTTCGATTACCGGTCATGTGTTTTGAGCATCCACTATCTTTAATCCACTCATCGGGTTCCAAGTTTATTCCTAAGCATATTTCATCGGGCGCTTGACCTACAAGACAATTTTCATCTTTAGTCTTTATAACAACCCACAATTTTCATCAACCTATTTTACTACTATCACAATTATACAGGGAAATTTTTCGCTTTATTACATTACTTGCATTGTCAATATCTCATTATGCAAGGTAACTTGCATAACTAAAGTAGACAAGCTCACGCAACCTATCTATGGCCATCCCGTCTTCATATATGTCAAGCAAACATCATAACATGTCAAGTCAATATCATTATTACTCCTGTGATGTACCATTTGTAACATTATATCAAAACATGCTTTAAACCGTTATCATATACCTCTAAACCCTAAATCCATGAAGGGCTAATATCTAAAGTAAATGTAAGACTACATTGTTCTTCTTGCCTTTGGACCGTATACGAAATCTTTCTTTATTACTTCTTCAAACTTTCCAAGTTTCCAATAAGTTCCGTACAAGAGTAAGTTGTTAGATTTCCTTTGATTCTTCAAATCGTCGTGACTTTTCGTGCTCCATTTGGATGTAATGCACTAAGCAACTTCCTAACACAAATCTTGCTAGAAAAACCTTCATCCATTGCTTTTTAGACTAGTAATACAAAGGTTAACATTTTAGCAAAGGCATTATCAATTGATCCTCTTCCGAATCGGAATTGTTCATGATTGTTTATGAACAAGAAGATCAATTTTGTTTAGCTTATGACATGATTATTACATTGTGAGTGATTAATAAAAATCCCAAATTTCTATGCGGTTTGACACATAAAAATTCTTTCGTAATCTTTACGTGGCAAAGCATTATAAATTACCATTTTAGCCTTCATTATTTTTTGCAAGTTTCATTCAAATCATCGTTTTTTTATGAAAAGATACAACATCATCTATTTAGATATTCAGGAATTATTTTGATGAGACAACAATCACCAACGGTAATACTATGCCAAAGGTCTAGATCTTTTGATTATCATTATAAGATTTCGAATCTATTTTCCAATAAAAAATCCATCACTTTCAAATAGTGGTGGTCTTTGCCTAGATTGTCCATTTAAATATTTTTCTGATTCCAAGATCGATCAAGTTTTAAAAATACAATTTATTTTAGAAATCTTGTTATTAACGTGGCGATGATACAAATTGTGGAAAACTAAAGGGGGGTTGAATAGTTTACCGCTTTTAACTTAAGGTTTTAAAGTGTTATGTAAAAAATTCTGATTCAATTTATGTGAATTCAATACCTTGCACATATGAACGATTCTTATCTAACACAATTGTATATGATAGTATGAGGAAAAAATGTCAGACAAGAGATAAGAGTAAGAACAAACAAACACAACAGAGAAGTTAGATAGTGGTTCGGTAACGAAACACCTCTTCGCCCTACTCCACTCCCCGAGCACCTAACTCGAGAGTTTTCTTCACTATGTCAACAAGCTCCCTTATGGCGGAGAAAACCTTACACAACTTGCTTATTACCGATTTACGACACCAAAGCTAAATGTCGATATTCTAATCTTAGCTAAACCAATCTAACACAACACGACTTTATCTACATTGTTCACAACTTCACAACTTTACAACTCTCTCCAAACATCAAGACTACACATATCACACACTATTTGATATCACAACTAACTTACACTAACTTGGTAAGATCCATCATGATCTAACTATACTAACCAAAGATTGCCAAGATCTAACTACTACTATACAAATACAAGAATACAAATGATTACATGTATGTGATTGGATGCCACAATATGCTATGCACACTAAGGTATAATACTGCCTTCCACTTGATGATGAAAGTATTCTTTTCTTGCACTTGAGGAATTAAGCTTGGATCACTTGGAAACAAAGCTTTATGATTAAATGATCAAAGGATTTTAGAGAGGATATGTGGGCTGTTTTGAGCAGAAAGAATGAGTGCAAAAGGTGAGAAAATTATGGGGAAAAGTCCAGTATTTATAGGACAAACTAGGGGAGCGTCTACCTAGGGCCGGTCCCCTTAAATAGGTGGGCGGTCCCCTTAATTTTAAAGGGGCCGACTGTGTATTTAAGGGGGCCGCCCTAGACTGGGGCTTCCCCAGTTTGTCTTTTGTGTAAGGGGAATTTTTTGGAACTTTTCTAGCCGTTTTAGGTCTGAAAATTTGAATTTCAAAAGGTTTATTTTGAATAAAACATTTATTAAACATTTATTTTAATTGTAGAAAATGTTTTGTAATGTTTTAAAAATGTTTACAACATTTTTTATAAAAATGTAAAGGTTGAATAAAATATCCTTTGATCAAAAATGCAATAACCATATTATTTAATTCATACCTATGTTATCTTACACCTACACCCCACAACCCTTTAAAAGACCTCTTAGATAGTAATGAATAATACTTGCACCTAGCGGTGGAGGTTTGATCCTTTACCAAGCCTATGGTAATTTATATGCTATGACAGGTAATGAGTGTGATTTTCCGTTTCCCCCATATGTTATAATTTATTATACACCCGAGTGAAAGAGAGAATCCCAAACACTTATGTGAGGTGCTAGTATATACTTTCCGTGCTTTTAATTACGAGGTCTAGAAAGTTGTGTTGTAGAATATGTTTAAAGAGTAGGTAAAATGACCCCTCATATTGTTATTGTCTAGATAGAAAAGCCCATTTGCTTGAGGACAAGCAAATCCCAAGTGTAGGGGTATTTGATGAGGTGTCATTTTATACACTTTTTCGGGGTCGTTTAACCCCCAAAATCGTGTGTTTATGCCCAAAATAGGTACTTAATCGTTCCTTTTTAGGTATTTCTCATTTGGAAGACATTTGGATGAATTACACGTGACTTGGGCTCATTTGGAGAAGAAACGGACAAGACTACGGACCAACACCAAGACTCTTGAAGATTTGTGCTCACAGAGCCTGGAGACGGCGTCATAAGCTATACTAGACGCCGTCACAACTCATCAAGTGACGGCGTCACACATTTCAAGACGGCGTCAGCTCGCACCGACTCGAACGCAGATCTAGAAGATTCATTTTACGACGGCGTCACGACTAAAACGCGACGCCGTCGCGTCGATTTTCTTATATATACAAACCCGAATTTAGGGTTTTCAGTGTGTAACTTTAGAATAAAAAGAGGGTATGAACCCTAGTTTGTTTAGCATCTGTAGGAGACGATTTTAGGGCCTAAAAACCCTATTATACCTCTTCCAATTCATGTTTTAATCAAGTAAGGTTTACTTAATCATTCAATATGTCTGTGTTGTTTGATTTATTGTTCTTGCTTTATCTTTAACATGCTTGGCTAAACCTATTATTTTGTTTATTTATGATTGTATGAAACCTAGAATGTAGATCTTAGTGATGTTGCTTCTTGTGATGGATGTGCATGTTAGGTCTTAGAAAACCAGCTTTTCTCTATATCGTTGTTGATATGTCTAGGAAAACATGATTGTGTAGAAAGGATACCATCGGGTAACAGTCTTCATACTACCTTTTGCCCTCCTAATATGGTTTTGTTCCACTCTAATATATGTCACATACAACTAAGTGTACTTTTAGGGGCCTATATAATAGTCTTCATACTACTTTACAGGTGTGTTGCTCTAAAGGGATCACTAAGTAGACGGTGGTGTTGGGTTCGTTGTATTCATTCATGACGTAGGAATAGTTACATAGTTCATCAAAAGTGTGACAACTAGGCAACAACACTAGGTAGAAGGCATTATAGGGCGTAATACATGATTAATTGAAACATAATTCTGTTATCTTATTGTTATACCAGTAGGTAGTTGTTATTTAGTTTAATTAGCTAAAACCAAACCTCCCTCCATATTATATTGATTTTACTGCTTTCCCATAAAAACATAAAATACAAAAATAATCTTCCCTCAACCTTCTGAATTATGTTATACCGTGGATAGAAGCGTTTTCCCCAACTATTCCTCGATGTGAACGATAAACAACCCTGAGTCTTGCTATATACTACACTACAACGATTAGGTGCACTGCCTTAGGGAGTTGTAAAACTTCCTCATGTAGAAGTCCTACGATGACCGCACATCATTATCAAGCGTGATCAAATAACCACAGGTAACTAAAGTTTTACCGAACGATACCAAAAATTAAATGATTCAAGAGTTTAGGAATTAACATGAGTCTTCTTGGAATCGTGATCGATGCTTGTCTTTTGGCTGCTCTTTTACTTTCTTTAGAAAATCATCTTTCTATGTTGTATGGTATAAAGAATATGATTTTTGACTCTGAAACTGTTTTTTGAGTCTTCTATTTATTAGTGTTGAAAAGATGGTTACGCAGTATTGAGTGAGGTAATTATGCGTATAGGGGGTGTTTTCCTTGGAGTGCAAGGCTAAAGTTTATAATCAAATAGATATATCTTCCCAAATTATATTTTTTCACCAAATCTGTCTGAATGCTATCCAGCATGGATACGGTGTATAAGGAATCTTGGATACGCCGTATTGGAAAGTGGTGAATGCGTGTTTTCTTTGTGAAGTTCAGGCGCTGATACCCGATCTTCTTTCTTGGATACGGTTGTTGTTATTGGGGCAGAAACTATCAATCTTCAAAATATTATCGTTTAAGGCTCCCATAAAGTAGCCTTTTAGCATGTCTTCACAAATCACTATGTAAAATTACGGCAATTTACAATTTTAAGCAATTATAGTAACGATTCTTGCAATAATTATATAAAAGTGGGGATAAAATTATTCGGGATAAATGATGAGTATAATTATAACGTTATTTGATGTCGCACAAGATCATGGCTAAGTCTAGGCAGAAACAGATAATAAGTTTCTTATCCTTGATCTGTATCATGTTGCCCTTGTATGTGTATACAGGGGTCTGACTATCCTCAGGACCAAATATTTGGGAATCTTCCTAACGCCTTGAGTCAATCAAATTTTACCTGGACCTATCCAAAGTTACCCCTTACTGAATTGATGATGGTACTAGCAAATCAAATCCTTTACTGAGGTGGACCACTACTGATCCCAAAGACTTAGGGAGCTCTGGATACGACCTTTATGGATAGTATCGGGAATTAGGGCACCCACTTTAAGCGTGTGCTGGCATCTGTCAGAGAGAGAAGAGAAGGATTAGGATTTGTTAGATCTTTTTAGTTGATTGATTATAATGAAAGAGGACAAGAGTATTTATAATAGCTAAATGGGCCATGGCCTATTATGGGCTATTATGACTTGACATGACTTAGGATAAACATTGACTTTTGACATTCCTAAGACGAGCTATAACATAATTATCTAAACATAATAAAATACGATATTTTTATCCTTAATATGGCGTAACACTCCTCACTCCTTCGAAACCACCTTGCCCTCAAGGTGTCGTCTAAAAAAAATCTTGATTATGGGATCCCAAATGGTTATACCCTGATCGCTGTAAAATGTTGCCAAGATAGTTGGTTCTCCTTCCCTTTCAGCATCTCTTTCCACCTTCTTATCTTTCGATTCATAATCTAACTCCTTTTAATTTTCTGAACTTTTCTACTCCACTCTTGACAATGCATCAACCATATATCCTTCTTGAAACTCCTCCAGAAGGCCGACAACCACCCCACTTTTGATACCGTTGTCCACTACTTCCTTCGCGGGTGTCTTCGAACCTGAAGTTCTTGAATCATTACCACCATTGCTGCCAAAAGTGTCGGTGGAAATAGGTGGTTTGGCGTCATCTTTTTCTTCAAAAATTTCATTCAGGTTATCTTGGTTTTCTTGTTGCTCGTGTTCTTCAAAAGTAGCAACCATACTTGTTTGGAAAGATTCCACCTCGTTCGGCTTAAGGCGAATCGTTTCCTCAAAATCTTGAACTTGTACCCCTGCGTTAAGGTCGTTTGTTTTGGCGATGTTTGTGGTGGACCGCTCGTCCTCAAAATGGGCCTTGGTGATACGGGCTTTGAAGAAGGCTTCTCCCAAAGTTGAAGGATTCAACTTTAAAATTCAAAAAGTTGTAGGTTCGTAAAGCGTGCTTCTGTTGCACGGGCTAATGAAAAAGCTTCATCTAAAGTTTTAGGGTTTGACCTTAAGAGTAAACATTGTAGAGCCGGTTTAAGTCAAGAGATATAAATCGTTTAAAGCAAAGATTCAGATTTCCCCTTACTCGACTTATAAGCATCTCAAACTCATTTTGGTATTTGGCCACCGTACCCCTTTGCAAGAGCCTAGATAGTGCGTATTCCGAATCCAGATCGCTGCCGTCCGATGCCATGAACCATAACTCGAAGAACAATTTTTTTGCCGATGAACATTAACCCTTGATGAACAGTACTCTGTGAATAGTGACTTCGATGAACAGTACTTGATGAATAGTAACCGATGAACATTTTTTAGAACCCTAAATCTCTCAATGAAAGCACCAATTGATACGACCCTTGCGGATAATATCGGGATAGGGCACCACTTCAAGCGTGTGCTAGCTCCTTTAGAAAAGAGAAGAGAAGATTAGATATTTGTTTTGATATTTAACGTGATTAATTATAATGAAAGAATACAAGAGTATTTATAATAGCTAAATGGGCCATAGGCCTATTATGGGCTATTATGACCTTTGACTTGACTTAAGGATAAACATTGACTTTTGACTTTCCTAATACGACTCAACACATATCCTAAACATAATAAACTACGATAGTTATTCTAACCATGGGCGTAACACTCCCCGCTCCTTTGAAACCACCTTGCCCTCAAGGTGTCGTCTAAAAAAATCTTGATTCTAGGATCCCTCAAGCAGTGTGTCTAAAATAACACTTGCTATCACTGAAGGTCCAACAACTGTTGGGGGAGAGTTTAACTCACACTGCTACTATCAGTCCTATTGAAGAAACTCCTTCTCACACTAAAGGGGAGAAAGATGATATGATCACTGAAGAGACAGTTGAGAAGGAACCTGTTAAAGTGCCTCGGGCTGAAAAAGTTGAAAAGGAGCCTGAACAAGTTCCTCTGATACTGAGCCATATCCAATCACTATTATCAGACCAATAACCAAGTCTGCTCCTGAAGTTGAAATGACTGGATCTTCATCAAGACTTCAGTTTACATATACTAGGTATGGCAACGGGTCGGGTTTGGGTCGGGTTTTAGTTAACCCGTACCCGCACCCATTTATAATATCCATACCCGTACCCGCACCAATACCTGATGGATACCCGGTTAGTATTATCCACCGGTTTTTCGGGTTCCCCCGCGGGTATCGGTTATCCCTAATTAAATATTGGCCGACAAAATTATGGGTATCACATTAAGAAAAACCACCGACAAACAAACCAAAACAACCTTTAAGAAGTTAAAAAAATACATATTAATATGATTCACAATATTAACTTCATCATGTGTTGCAATAGCACATTGATTACTATAGCAAAAATAAACATCCCTCTCCATCATCGGTGAAAAGGATCAATGCACACTCATTACTATAGCACAGTGATATGTTGCATATTTGTTTCGACAAAGAAAACAATTTATTGTACCTTCTTTTATGTTAAGACCCTTTCTATGTTGGCTATTAGAAGGTAAAACATATGCCTAACAGCTGACTAACCTAAATTTAAAAGAAAAAAGAATATGCATAACAAAGAATCGTCATTTATTTTGACTTTTAAGTACATGCATGTACTATAATCATGGTATACTACATTTGTACAAGAGCAGACTACTTGAGGCCTTATATAAAATAGCAATAAAGCAAGTGAAGATTCTGGTAAACGAAGACGGATACGGATACAGGTACGGGTAAACAAGCGGGTATTACCGAAACCCGTAATTGAACCCGTACCCAGGAAAAAAAGAATGTTTCTACCCGAACCCATATCCAAACCCACCAACCCGTCCTTGAACCCGACCCAACCAGTTCGGGTTTTGGTTTTCCCCATAGGTTTTGGGCGCTTTTGCCATCCCTAACAGATACTATCCTTGAAGTCCAAATTCCTCAATCTGATCCTCAGCATATGATGTGAGGGTTGCGAAGACTTCACAGGAAGTTTTACAATCCCCTAGGCAGTGTACCTAATCGTTGCAGTAGAGTATAGGCAAGACTCGGGGGTTGTTATCTTTCTCTAGGGGAATAGGTTGGGAAGGCTCCAACACGGTCTAATAGAATTCTAAGGGGTTGAGAGAAGATTCGTTTTTGTATTTTTATATTTATAAGAAAGCAGATAAATATCATGGATTGAGAGGTTGGTTTGATTAACTAATAATTAAACTAAATATAATCTAAACTACTGGTGATAAATTTATGATAAAAGATGTATTTACCTAATCATGCACTACTCCTTAGATTGCTTCTCCTAGATTTGTTGCCTTGTCACACTTGTGATGATCTGTGTAAGTATTTCCTAGGTCATGAACGGATCATACGAACCCGCCGTCTATTTAATATTTCGTTAGGGCAATGCACAAGTAAGGTAGTATGAAGACTATTACAAGGCCCCTAAGAGTATATTAAATGCATGTGAAATATCTTAAGAGGGATCGACCATATTAGGGGTAAGGTAGTATAAAGACTTTTACTGATGGTATCCTTTCTACACTACTCGCGTTTCCCTAGACGTCTATGCCAATTTAATATCTTATGGCTAGTTTTCTAGAGCCTAACACGCACATCCATTAACAAGAAGCAACATCAAAAGGATCTATAACCTAAGTTTCATGCAATGTAATGTATATCAAAGGAAGTTTATGCCTAGCATGTTAAAGATTAAAGCAAGAACATAATATCAATACACAACCATAGATATTGAATATGATTAATTGATAAATAATCTTACTTGATATAAAAACATGGATTAAAGTTAGTTACATAGGGTTTTGAGAGCCCTAAAAAATGACCTTAAAAGCTGTTGGTACGACTTAGGGTCGTCTCTAAATTTTATACAAAGTTACATACTTAAAACCCTAATTTCGGTTTAATATATATAGGAAAATCGATGCGACGGTGTCGCTTTGAAATCCTGACGCCGTCGCCACGTAGATGATTCTAGATCCTCTTTAAGTCGGCCACGTCCTGACGCCGTCGCTAGATTCCTGACGCCGTCACTAGATAGAACACGACGGCGTCGCTTTATGCCTGTGACGCCGTCTCCACGCACTGTATGCATAAATCTTTAAGAGATTTGGTGTAGGTCCGTAAACTTGTCCGTTTCTTCTCCAAATGAGCTCAAGTCATGTGTATTTCCTCCAAAAGCCATCCAAGTGCTAAAAACCTAAAAACAAATGATTAAGCACGTAATCTGGGCATATTTGCATGATTTAGGGGGTTAAATGACCCTGAAATAGTGTATAAAATGACACCTCATCAAATACCCTTACACTTGGGATTTGCTTGTCCTCAAGCAAATGGGCTTTTCTACCTAGACAATAGCAATATTGGGGTTATTTAACCTACTCTTTAAAAGCATTTTACAACACAACCTTCTAGACCTCGTAATTAAAAGCACGGAAAGTACATACTAGTACCTCACATAAGTGTTTGGGATTCTCTCTTTCACCCGGGTGTATAATAAATTATAACATAATGGGGAAACGAAAAATCAACACTCATTACCTGTCATAGCATATAAATTACCATAGGCTTGGAAAAGGATCAAACCTCCACCGCTAGGCGCAAGTATTATTCATTATTATCAAGAGGTCTTTTAAAGGGTTGTGGGGTGTAGGTGTAAGATAACATAAATGGAAGGGATACATTTGGGGAGTGACTTTTTGGTGAATTTGGAGTGGAAGGGTTAGCTAATTATTTATACGAATACACGTTGGTTTGGTTGCTAAGCCAAAGACTCGGACAAAATATACAAACTCTACAAAACTCTACTCCAATCTCTTTATTTTCTTTTCTTGACTCTAAAATGAACATAAACATAAGCAAATGGCAGCCCGTACAATTTTTTTACTCTTTTTTTATATACATTTTTTCCGTACACTTTTGCCTTGTCATTGCTTAAACATATAATACATCATGGGGGTTTATAGATACACCTCTACACTTGAACTTTTATATACTCGATATTTACAATCTAACTAATAACCCGATTTGAGGTGGATCAAAATAACATGGAGCTTATTGAGCTCTATCAGGGGTAAGAAATTACTTCTTCCCCAATTCTTCATAAGATGAATACTACCATGAATCTCATCGTCCCAAAACAATATTTACAAGGATAAGGACTTAGCAATTATGTACTCAAACAATTAACTTGGGTTAAAACAATAATGTACTAAGAGCAAGTACATACAAGGTAGGCTAAGACAATTTGGGTGTAACGAATGGTTTAAGGGTGACAATGCTCTTCATTAATAGTCTGACTTAACCAGAAAATTACGAGAACCATGAAAAAGGATAGGCTTGGAGGGTTGTACTAGGAGTATCCTGCACTAAAAATAAGTGCATGGCAAGGGTGTGGGATGGTTATATGATCAGTGTGACCATCATAACAATTATAGGTTTGAAACATGGGTTAATCCTAGTGCCTCTTATCTAGCAAATCCTAATACTTACTATGCGGTCTGGGATGCATCACAAAAATAAGTTCTAGAATTTAATATACTACCGGTACACTCATATAATTTAATATCGATACCAATGCTTCAGAAAAGGCGACAAAGACCATACGTACACATCCGTAATGACGCGCTGCGGTGGTAGCCCCAACAAGTCTTCCGGAAACACATCAGTAAAATCTCGCACCACGGGTATATCACTCAATTTCGGTTCATCTACCTTTGTGTTCATTAAGGTTTTCATGACTCCTTGAGTACGTTCACCATGAACCCGAAGTATCTCATCACCTTCCAACGGTATCCTAACCACCTTCTCATGACATACTATCACAAACTTCCTCTTGGACAACCAGTCCATTCCCACAATCACATCAAAGCTTCCATGACTCAACGGTATCAACGAACTCCAAGGGTTACGAACAATCGAATAGGATAACAAACGAATATCGAGTCAAAGGCTAGAATGCATATAGGAGATTCCACATATGCAAATAGACGTGGATCAAATGACATAAGAATCCTTTGAAAGAAAGGATACGTATATGTACCGAGTGAACACGCGAACGAAAAAAAATCAACAGGCGTACCACGACAAAAGAACACATAAAAAAATCAATACGAAAGACGGAAATTCTTATACCAATTATCGACTTTACTCGAAAGACCAAATTAAATAATGTTTTTATAAAAATCAATTTAAAATAAAGAAGTCACTTTAAGTATAAAAAATCATTTTAAAGAATAAATAAAATTGTCTTAAATGTAATCTTTATAAAATTCATTCTGGTTGTCATAAAAATCTAGAGATGGTTATCTAATGGTGTATCGTACCTTACCACTATGAATCACTTTAAACCAGCTTTTTATAATAAAATAAAATTTATTAAACCACTTAAAAATTTTCATATCCTATTTGTATAGACCATTTAAACATATTCTTTTTACAAAGATCATTTTAAACACAGTTTTTCTCAAACACTAACACAATACTTCCAAAGAGTTTTTATAATTAGACATCAATTATGAAATATGTTACTCAAACAAATGACACCATAATACCAACAGGGATCGTAAAACACCGTACAGACTCTAACACAATTCTATTGTTTGAAAACGAAAGAAAATACCAGGAACCATATACTCAAAATAAAATCAAACAAACTCGTACAAGAAAACTCATGCAAGACGTTACGTACCCAAAAGAAAATGTAAGGTCTTATCCAAAATAACGATCAACAGAGCAAACCTAAAAGCATCGATACTAACACGTCGCCAACGGGTTACGAAAACCAAGGGATATACAAAGAAGGGAGTAATGATCCATACTAATATGTTAGGAACAATTAGTGCTTAAAAGAAACCTTTGATACTCATACGAGTAATCAATGCAATGAAAGAACTAACGAAACGTGGCTATATCCAAAAAAGTAGATTTTGAACAACCAATATACTTCAAGACGTCGAATAGGAAAATTAGGTATCCTTACTAACAAAGTACGATGAACGGATGCTAAGCTTAGACTCAGGAAATCCAAACAAATAACCGAGCAAACGAGCAACCTCTATAATAGCAATACTAGGTATCCACAAATACTAGATAGAA
>BQNB010176535.1:1419-13052 GCA_026074375.1 Tanacetum coccineum
ATTAACTAAATTCTATTTTAATTCCTAGAAAATACAAATTTAACTGGAAAAATATGGAAAAATGGTTTTAAAATACTAAAAGAGTGCAGAAATCAAATGGATCAAAAAGCCCTAATTTTTAAACTCTAATTGAACACTAATTTGATTTATTAAAACTAAACCCTAATTTTATAAAAACTAATTTGGAAAATATTAATTCTATTTATTATTCTAGAAAAGACAGGGTAGAAAGTGCTAAAAAGGAAAGTAGAGGGTAGGCGGGAAAACTATAAGAAATTTACACTACAATGTAAACGGGTACCCTTTAACTTTGGGAAAATTACAAAACAGACCCTACGCTTCTAGCTTATTTTTGGCTTATTGAAAAATGAGATTCAGCAAAAACTTAAAACTACAAACTTGTAGATGAGCTTATACTAAACAACATTAACAAATGGACTTTCTACTTTTAACAACTCAATAAGCTAGAAACTTAAGCTCTTTAAATCTGTTACAGTAACTAAGGTTTTAAGAGCTTTTTTAGAATTTGGCTTTTTTATGGCTTATTACTAGATTAGAATGGAAACTAAAAGATGCTACTTGTAGCTTAAGATGTGTACTAGAGTTATCTAAACAAGCATTAGCTAGGTATTAACAAGTTTAGCAAGAAAATTGAAATGAAAAAGTGCTAGTTTTTCTTAAAACTGCTATAAGCTTTTCTTAATAAGCTAAAATTGCTTATTTCTTATCCTAAAAAGCTGAAACTTAAGAAATAAGCTATGCTATGGATATTAAGCATACCTAGATAAAAGGTTTCTAAAAATTAAAACTAGAAATAAGAAACCAAGTAGAAAATAAGCTAAACTCAAATGCACTGCTATACCACTTTTTGCAGGTTCAAATAAGCTATATTAAAGAGCTTAAAATGAAGTCTAAGTAATGAATTTTGTAAAACTCATGGACTACTAGAAATGTGCTAAATTCTACTTTCTAAATTCTAATGATGAATGATTAAAGAGAAGCTAGAAATTGAATAGCAACAACAGCAGTCACTGTTGTTGCTGATGCAATTGACTTAAGATTTAGTTCAGGCTAAGTTTTGAGGTGAGAAATCCTTAAACCTGCTCACTAAGTATCACTCAACCTGTAATAAACATTCTTAAACTGTAAAATGCTAAGAGACACTCAATTCTAAAATAGCTTTTCACTTAAACTCCCCTGGTGCAGGACTAAGCAAATCAGAACCTACAGTTTTGAAAATTGCCAACTAACTTCTAAATTTTTATCTAACCTTGATCTTTCACCTAGACACAACTAACTAGTGCTCTTTACCTCATTAAAGTTGACTTTTACAGTCAAAGATGCTTTAATCCAAACACTCCTTAAAACTAGATTTCTAAACTAATTTGAGCTTAAAAACTATTCAAAAGCTAAAACAGCTTAAACCTTATATCTACTCTTACTAAAATTCACCTACTTAAGCTTTTTAAACTATAAAACCTAAAGCTTATGTGTGAAATTAAGCTAGTTTCTCTTCTAAGCTATTAACACTAAATGACAGAATTTAATGAGAAATTGAGATTACTCAAATTTATTCTAAGGAAACTTAAAAACAGCTAAATATCAAACCTAAACAAACATATTTGATAGAATTGAATAGGAATGAAAAGTGATAAGCAAATTTAAAAGCTAGAATTAAGCTGAAATGAAAATTTTGAGAATAAAGACTGAAATTATTGTAGTCTCAGAACCAAATCCACTCTTGTAGAGTGAGTTGGCTTAAAACTTGAACCTAAGTGGCTCCTAGCCTCTAGACCAAAGACCATAAGCACAATAACTGTAACACTTATTTACATCTGAACCTCCAATTGAAACCAAAGAACTCAGTGATCAGCTAGGATTTAAATGATTATAATGAGTAAATGAATGCCTAAAACAGAGTTTTAACTGAATTTGAGCTTATGAAAAAGAATAAGCTCAAATGAGCTTATTGAGAGCTTAATAGATGAAAACGGCTTAAAATTGAAATCAAAGGACAAGTAAAATTTGAAAACTGAATATTATTTCTCAAATGAAGAAGTACAAGCTTAGAGAATAAGAGTACAAGTGCTAAAAGCTGTTTGCTAAAAATTTGAAAGTAAAATTGCTTAAAAATGAGAAAAATACAAACTGAAAAGTTAAAACAAAAACAACAACTAAAAAATGAGCCCTAAGCTTCTATTTATAGAGGATTGAAGAGGAGAAGTGAAGAATTCTCGAAACTTCCACTTCATCTTGGCCCTTGATCAATTTCGAACCATTCTTAGCCGTTTGATGAAATTCATGAGGTGTTCCATCCAATTAAAAGTTGACACGTGGTTGATATGATGTGGAGGAGGTTTTAGAACAGGATTGAGTGTTATAGAGGAGCGGGGGGTGTGGATTTGGCGAAGTTAGGATGTTGTGAAAAAGGGCGGGAAAGTTTGTTGAGTTTGTTAGAGGCAGTTTAAAAACGCGTTTTCTGTTTAAAACTTTGAAGATATAGCACAAATGGTCCCTGCGATTGCCCCGTCCAAATTGTAGTTATAAAACAAGTTTGAAATTGACAAGTTCGGCCCTTGTGGTTTTTATCTCCCTTTTCTCTTTATAAACAAACTTTCCATTATTTGCAATCTTAGTCCTTGAACTTCAAAACTTCAAAATAGGCCTTTAAACTTTGAACACTTGTCATTATTAGTCCTTGGCTTTATTATTTTGGCCTTTGACTTCCTTCCTTGCTGTATCGGGCTGATCCGGCTTTTGATTTCTTCATTCTTCACTCTTGTCTTTGTCTTTTCCGTTTCTTTGTTGGTTTTTGACTGATTTTTCTTCTTTTTGTCCTTTATATCCTTTCCTGCACAATAGACACAAAAGCACACCTTTTTCTATTCTTTTGGCATTTTCTTGGCTTTTATTTGGCAAAATCCCGGGTATTTTAATATTGACGAACGTTATGCACTTTGTATCTGAAGTCATTAATCTGAATCGGGGGCACATCTTAATTTGTGCATTTTTAATTTCTTTAGTACATAGCAACGGGTGTGTTGCATTCAACCAATGTCATGAGTCTGGTTGTGTCTGTAGTGGGTAACTGTCTTTTTTGTGAAAAAATGATATTTTTCTAGATTCAAAGCTTGTACACCTATATCTTAAAGATACTAGATCAGATTTACCAAGGTAAATAATCCATTAGTATACACAATAGCTTTGGAATCAAAAAAAGAAAAAATAAAGGACGATTTGTGCAAAAACAAACGAACCAAAAAGAAAACTTAAACACAAAAACTAAACACACCACTCCATGGCTCTTGATACCAATTGAAGAATACAAGTAATCTTTGATATGAGATGGGAAGGAACTTAGTGAGAGAGAGTGGAAGGAAGGATGTATTCTAGAGAGAGAAAGTAAGAAACATATAATTCATAAGTGAAATGAGAATACAAAACCAACCAACACCCTCTCCATGTGTGGAGAGGGTATTTATACTTAGTGAGTGGCCGGTTGGGCCTTGGCCTGCATGGGATTTCCATGGGCCTTGGACTAACTAGCCCACTAAGTTTCCAAATATTGCTATACGAGCCATCTACCGATATCTATGAAGTGACCAAGACTTTTCTAGGAATTTTGTATTCCTAACAATCTCCCCCTAAGGGAGGTCACTTCATGTTACAAAAACTTAAACCTAGCATACTATGCTGAGTCTTCATTCTTGTGCTCGCAGACTTGAATTTCTTTCTTTTCTTCTTGTGAATATGTTGTAGTGATCGTGACTTTTAGGCTGGAGCACATTCCTTTGACTTTAACTTTTATGTGAATATGTGATCTTGAGCACATTGAGATCATCAACCAAGCATAATCTCTTTTCGCCATCGTGTAAACTTTGCCATCTTGTGAACTTGTGACTTCTGGACCGACATGCTCATAACTTTCTTGATTTGTTGACTTGAAAAGCTTTAATGTTGCATCTTTCTTGAAATTCTTTAACTTTAACACTTCGTCACTTCAAGAAAGACGTTCGGTATCAGAGTGACAGAAACTTCTTTAAAATTCTTTATCTTTAATACTTTGTCACTTCAAGAAAGACGTACGGTATCAGAGTAGTGGAAGTCTTGAAACATGTACTTGAGCTTTCATGATGTCTTTATGATTGTCGGTCGGGTATGAGCATGTGGCTATGAATCTTGTGAGTCAACTAGAATCAGGTACACCTCCATCTTTAAATTTCCTGCATTAAAACAGTTATCAATAAAGCTTGGGGGCAAATATGGCTTTGTCATTTTCCCGTGTTTGGTTAGACTAACCTTCAAATCCGTGAGTATCGACCTGTGATCAGGTAGAGTCAATTTAAGAAGAATCTCCTTGACAGGATTTCCAGCTGAAGTATAGAATCATTCTAACACATTTTTATTAGATTCATCAAACTCAGCATGTTCTCATTTCCAGAACGTCTCAAAGTAGACAACACGAGAAGAGTGAACCATTGAGTTACTATCTCACCGATTGAAATTGAAATATCGATTTGAAAATCAATCAACGTGTCACTTGCTAAAGTGGTTTTTGTGACATGTCAAAAGTGTTGATCATTTCAAAGATTCATCATCAATCGTCAATTCATAACCTGGAACAAGTTTGATTCTTATAGAATCGCACCATCGTTTCTTTCCAGTTGTCACAAGTTTGATTCGTATAGAATTGCACAAGTCACCTACCATGAGCTTGTTTGATGTTGGCTTAAGCAAGATTTCCATCTTCATGGTAAATACTTAAGTATCACTCGGATGCTCTGGAAAAATCACAAGGATAATGCGTAGGACTCTTTATATTTTCTCGTTATTCACATTGTGTGAGATAGCAAGCATAATTTTGACAAGTGTCCTAATGAGATTTATGGATGATCTCTTTTGGCTCTAGACTCAATAGTGCACTTTGATTTTAGTGATCAGAGGCTGGAGCTGAGTGCCACCTTTTCAATATCAACTAACTCGGAGTGAGAGAGTTGATAGAAATGTGTGAATCTCCGTGAGTTTTGAAACAAAGTCTTTCCGACTTTGAGTGGCTGGGAAGGGTTGTGCATAGCGTCACTGGGTCCATGACTGTCTTCAATGTCGGACAACATCTTAGTGTTTCCGACAGTTTATGTATTGACCTGGTTTCTGCCTAAGTGTATGGAGGGCTTCTTTCTTTTCACCCTTTATCTTTACATTTCTTTTTCATTCTTCAACCCCTTCAATGCTTACCGAGACTTCATAACTAACACCTTGTTGGGTTTGTTCCAGTGTTAGCTCCATCTCAGTCGGCATTATTCCCGATTCTCACTTTTTCTCCTTTTGTATCATACCTAAGGACTTCTACACTAACTAGTGGATATCCCTGGGTAGATCCCTCTGGTTCTGGCTGGATTATGGTATTTGAATACCTATGCCTAACCACCTTATAACTCCATAAATTTAAGTACATGGTCGGTCTTTTGGGTATTCCATCACAATCAAAACCAAAATCACTGAAAAGTTCAATCAAAGTGTTTGATATAGATATCAAAATATTTACACTTTAAGAGTTTTTCATCATCACTAAAAGCTCCCCCTTAACATGTACACCATAATCGTAGTACATGTTAAGTAAGAGTGCATTTAGTCCATTTTATATTATCACAAAAAGACATTTCAATACAAATTAGAGTTCAGTTAAAATCATATTTCTCCCCTTTATCTAAAATTTAATCCTTGATATTTTTGGATATTAATTGATTAAACGTGTTTAGGGAAAAAATGTTACATAATAACTATCAGGAACATTTTAATGTTCCCCTTTAAAGTATGAGGGATATGATATAGTGTTGAGTACTTAATTTTTGAAAGATTTTGAATTTTTTGAAAAATTCTTGAAAAATCATCATACTCAAACACCACAAAAGCCTAAGTCTTTTTACCTACTATTACTATTCACATGTTTTATTAATATGAAGATTGACTTGAATGATGATAACATCATATGAATGAAAAAATCATATGGACCCTATTGTAAGCAGCACGTATGTCTCCTTCGTATATCTCCACTACCCAACGTACATTTCTAAAACTCCACATTAACCTTCTTCTAATCAAGAAATTGTCATCTGATCTTTCTTTGTCCAAGCACTCTACGGTATTGTCTTCAACTTCTTTCAAGTTACAAAGTATTTGCTTTAAGACTCGAGTATGAACCAAATCATGATACATATGTAACGTTGAGCTTGTGTCGTTGGTGATGTCATTGTTATGATTTCTTAGCTTCCCCTAAACCAGCAATCTTTGTAGATCTTGAGTAGAAAAAATTTTCAAACTTTCCTGCAAGACGCATCAACTGAGTCTTGATGTATAAAGTCCCAGATATCCAAGTACACAATTAACCTTTCAAAGAATTTGATACCAGCACACCAAAGTCAATAAGCTTGTATAGCGCATTTTCTCTCTTCAGGATAGTTAAGAATATAAATTGTAACACGAAAGTCCACTAAGTCCCGGATGAGACAATTAATCCCGTATGTTGTACCTCTTTTTTATCCAATATTTTTACTCATTAAAAATAAGCATAGAGAATGACCGGTCGGGGTAAAACATTAATGAATTCAGACAGACTCTTATTTACATTTAAAACAATTATACTCCCATACATCCCCTTAGAGGACCAATATGATGCATACTGACTAATACGAGATGTCTCTTCCACCATTGTGATTGAAATAGTGCACCCAAAAAGATTTAAAAAGGTTCTAAAATAGAAAAAAGCTAACCCTCAAAAGACAAAAGAAGCAAAACCTCAAAAAAGGCCAAGACACTATCAAGGTATACATCTACTCCTTCCCCCTTACTGGTATCGATACTCTCAGAATCAGTAAAAAATTGTACCACACATACTTTAAATCGTGATTTTAAAGAATATAAAAGCTTAGATCTATCACTGAGAATCAACTTCAAAGGCAAATTAAAACTATGTCATTAAATCCAACATTCCTAAGTCTTTTTAAATACTTATGAATGTTGCAATATTAGTCATATGTTATCTTTAAACCTAAGTTCACTAATTGCATAAATTGAAAATAATCCCTACTGTTTGAATAATGAACAACTAAAGCCGTGAGTTAACATCCATCAACTCCCCTTGAAAATTGTTATCGTCATGATCAAAAACATAATTCCGTGTTTATTCCGTGACTTATTTTGAAAGACTGTTTTAAAGATTATTTGATGACCTTTTCTCCCCCTCAATAACGACCACGTTTTCTATAAAATAGGTGTTGTCATTGTTTGATTGGTCCGCATTTGTCCTTTGAAATCTTATGTGATTATTGAAAACACTGATTCATTATGAAAAGAGAACAACTTTTTTACCAATAAAATAAGATTTCTCTTATTTTGACAAAGAAATCACACAACGTACATTAATTTTGTATAATAGGAACACGTGTTGTGATGCAAAGTAATCATAAGCCTTTGCATGGTCATTAAGTAGACCATGCCCGAGAATAAATTCCCCGTTGAGTATGTCAAGTTTCCTTTTAAAATGACTTTCCTTTAAATGAAGATCGTGTGCTATCGGAGAATAAAGCAAGCCATTTGGCATGTTTTGAAACATTTGAACTTCCCTCAGAACTTCATACGCCTCGTATCATTAATGAGATGGACATTTTTAAGACCGTAAAATTTATCGATTTTCAGAAGACATGCTATTATTACTTCTTTTTATATTTTTCTCATTTTTTATATTTTTCTTTGGTTTTAAAGATTTTATACTTTTGTATTTTGTTTTTATAAAAATTTCTGAAAAATGAAAAATCTTTTTGGTTTTTTTATGGTTTATAATATATTTACATATTATACAAGATATTTGAATATGTACCACCACTATTCTTCAACTTCATCTGCCAATTGTTTTAGAGTCCTCCAGCGTAAAACTTTGCATCACCTAACTTGTTGATTCATAAACTCAATTCCTTTCTTCTTGCAAGGGATTTATTGAAGATGTCCCGCCCAGCTGATACTCCTGTAAATAACAACATAAAAGTTCTATCACCCATACTCAACATGCACCTGATAAAGTTAAAATATGAAGTCTAATATGCATCGACCTAGATATGTTGTTGAACATTTTGCAGCATAAGGCAATACCGCTTTTGTTATCACAGAACATTGAATTTAATGAATCCAAGGCCATAGACGATAAGCTTGGATCTCATCCAGAGATTTAAGCACACATCCAAACATAGCCATATATACAGCTTTCGTACAGTATATCGCTGGCACTTTCTTGCCTTTTTGATGACCAGGCAGCTAACCATAGTCTATCTCCTAGAAACTGCATACTACCAGATGTGTTATGGCGTGTATCTTGACAACCAGCATGATTAGCTGTTAGAGCAATCAAAGAATCCTTCGGATACCATAGACCCCGATGTACGGTTCCTTTTAGATACCGAAAGATCCTTTTTACCGCATTTAAGTGCTTTTCGGTAGGCCGAGCCTGATACCGGGCACACATGCATATAGCAAATTGTAGGTCAGGTCTACTGGCTGTAAGATAAAGGAGGGTGCCAATCATACCACGATAGTGTGACGGATCTACGGCTTTCCCTTCTTTATCCTCATCCAGTTTGGATTTCTCCACCATTGGAGTATCCACTGGGTCACAAGAGTCAAAACCGTATTTCTTTAAAGATTCAAGGGCATATTTTGACTGGTTAATAAAGATGCCTCTGGGACTTTGAGAAATCTGTAATCCTAAGAAAAATGAGATTTTGCCCATCATTGACATCTTAAATTTTGAACACATGATTTTAGAAAATAGGTCACAAAGTTCAGGTGTAGATGCAGCAAAGATGATATCATCGACATATATTTGTACCAGAAGTAGTTCCTTGCCGTCTCTGCGTATGAACAATGTGGGATCCACTGAACCTTTGGAGAAGTCTTGGGATATCAGGAACGAAGACAACATGTCATACCACGCGCGTGGAGCTTGTTTCAACCCATAAAGAGCTTTCTTAAGCTTGTACACGTGATTTGGTTTATCTTTATCCACAAACCCATCCGGCTGGCTAACATAAACTTCTTCCCGCAGATTACCATTCAGAAACGCAGTCTTCACATCCATTTGGTAGACGACCATGTTCATATGAGCAGCAAACGCGAGAAAAATCCTTATAGCCTCTAATCTTGCAACCGGAGCAAAAGACTCTTCAAAATCGATTCCCTCCTCTTGACGGTAACCACGAGCCACTAATCGAGCTTTGTTCTTTAGTATACCTCCCAGTTCGTCTAGTTTCACTTTGTATATCCACTTCAAAGTAATAACCATAACTTTATTTGGTCAGGGTACGAGCTCCCATACTTCAAGACGTTCAAACTCATTGAGTTCTTCTTGCATTGCTTTGATCCAGCAAGCTTGAGTCAAAGCATCTTTATACGTCTTGGGTTCAACAACAGTGAGGAAAGCATCGTAGTAACAGAAAAGAGCTTGCTCATGTAATTGCAGCCTTGTGGAAACTGGTCTAGCGAGTTCACCGATTATATTTTCAAGTGGATGATCCTTAGTCCATTTGTTATTATGTTCAGAAATTTGGTGATCGGGAGGCACATTTGTATGAATAGAATCCGACAATGAAGATTGATCAGAAGGAACTTTTGGATTTGGAATACCAAAGTACGGATCATTACCCATATGTGCAACTTCAATATCATGATTGTCTTCTTTAACATCATTAGGAATGACAGGAGGTTGGGTATCGGGTGTTGTTTAAGAGTTACTTGGTGATGGTGCATCTTGGTCAACTGTAGTTGAGGAAGGTGAACCGGTTGATACAGCGGGTTCTGGAGTTGCTACTTCATCAATTGGAGCAACGACTTCAGGGGCCGGGTGATCAACACTAAGTGGAGGATGGAGTAATTCGTCAAACAACGGTTGAAACAACATATCCCAGTCAGTTCTTGAAGGTGGTACAAACGGTGTTGAAGGAGGAGGGTTTGACACGAGTCCTGAACTGATTGTTGCAGGAGTCATTTCATGAAGTGCGAGTCCTGAACTGATGTGTTCAGAAGCCATTGTAGTCAGCTCATCAAAATCTACATGAATTGTCTCAATGATTCGTCTGGTACGTCGGTTGTAAATTCAAAATGCTTTCTTCATGGGTGCATAACCAATGAAAATACCAATATTAGCCTTTGGTTGTAACTTGCCCAGATTCTCACTATCATTCGTTGGATAGCAGAGTACACCAAATACATGGAAGAAAGATAAGTCATGAAGTTTGTCATGTAAAAGCTCATATGGTGTTTTGCCGTGACGAAGGCATATGATGGAACGATTTTGGGTGTAGCATGCGGTTGCCACTGCTTCAGCCCATAAAAATAACAGAGCTTTTGCATAAATCAACATTGTGCGAGCAACTTCAATTAGCGTACGATTCTGTCTCTCAAAGATACCATTTTGCTGTGGAGAGCGAGCTATAGATGTTTCGTGAGAGATACCAACCTTCTCATAATATTCATACAACGTTTGATTAACAATTTCGGTTCCATTATCTATTCTGATGCGTCGTACAGGTACTGTAAGTCGCAGTTAGATCATTGTGAGAAACTTGATTATGAAATATGGAGCTTCGTCTTTTGACCTTAAGAACTTAACCCATATGAATCGTGAGTAATCATCGACAATGACGAGGATGTACTTCTTTCCATTAACACTTGCCACACGCATTGGTCCACAAAGATCCATGTGTAACAGATATAGTTTTTCTTGATTGGTGTCTTCAGATTTAGGTTTATGGGGTTTCTTCTTACTCTTACCCATGAAACATGCAGAACACAGATGGTCCTTTTCAAATTTAAGCTTAGGGAGACCTCAAATAAGACCATGTCTAGCTAAATGGTTGATTGCACTAAAGTTTAGATGAGACAAACGTCGGTGCCATAGCCAGGACTTTGTCTTTAAGGCCTTTGACACGAGACATATAGGAGAGGACGCCATCATGTTTCCAAGAGACAGCGTATACAGATTGTTGCCTCGAGATCCAATCAATAAATCATTACCTTCTAAATTATGAATGAAGCAGGTGTGTTGACGAAAAGCAACCTAAAGGTTCGAATCACAAAACTGCCCAACAGAGAATAAGTTGTGTCTAAGTCCTTCCACATAGTAAACCCTTGATATCATAACATTCCCAATCTGATAATCACCATATCCCAAAATCTTTGCCACATGATCATTTTTGAATTTGACTGTACCCAAAAATTTGTTGACGGAATTGGTGAGCTGAGAGCGATCTCCGACCATCATCATTAAGAGAGGAAGATGGAACATTAAAAATTATGTATCCACAAGATTTACTGGGTTCCTTTTTGTTAGCAGATACAGATTGAAGAACCTTAGATTTGCTAACACGAACATTTGTTTTAGAGTTCCTAGGTTTCCGTGAATAGACCAATGTTACAGCAGGTTTAGATATTTCATTATCTAGAACAACTGGTTTCCTAATGGGTGCTTTAGTAGTAGTGATAATCCTAGTTAAAGGGCATGCATTTCCTACGATAGTGAATGTCCGACCAGTAGGTCTCCAGATATATCCAATAGTTGTAAACATCTTTCCTATTGGTTTCCACAC
>BQNB010176536.1:0-13052 GCA_026074375.1 Tanacetum coccineum
CTTTTTGAATCTCCAAATGATCTTTCTGATAAAATCCATTCCCCTTAATGCATCCGCTATGAAATCATGAAACCCAATCGCAATTGCTGCCTAATCTTCAGCCCCATATACCGAACTCTGCACCCAATATTAAGATGGAAACATGATTTAGTAATGTATTTAAATTAAATCAATAATTATTATAGTATTTACTAAAGAACATAATACGGGGTCATTATAAAACCGAATAAAGAACTAATAATTCTCACCAAACGTGTTAAGATTAGGGTTAATAAATTAAACTTACATAATAGGTTTAGGTAGAATGGATGCAAGCACTTAAATATCTTCATGTTTTTCTCATCAGAACATTAAAACTCCTCAAAACATAAAAACAGACCCCTAATTCTTTTTTATATAAATCTTTCAAATAGGTAGTAATAGATCTCTATTGTGTCCAATGGTCACCTTTTACCCTGATCCAACACTTGACACATCCAACCTGGGTTTTGTTATAAAAGCCCTCATTCTCTATTGTCACCGGAGTTATTAGAGGTGGTTGTCGATATGTGAAGTTTGGTGGATCATGGAGAAGATGAAGATGAAAGATGATTATGGAATATGTGGGTGTGGTAGCAGCAATTAAGTAATAGATATCGGTTCATAATTGATATAGTACATTTAATGACAGGGAAACGAAGAGGCTGTGCAAAGTAATGTACCATGGCTATTCAATGAGAGGCAAACGGAGAGCTGCACAAACGGTCGAGTTTTAATGGGACGAAGTCATAAAGATGGTGAATTGAATAAGGAAAACTCAGTCTTTTATAGTATAAGGATGCGAATTGTACTCAATATGTAGTAGTTGTGGTATTAATGTGTTAAACTTAATATGTAAGTATTGTATAAAATTGAATACAACTATTAATGGACTTGTACTTTTTTAGCGACTTATATTTTAATGCTTATGCGAATTGTACTCAATATGTAGTAGTTGTGGTATTAATGTGTTATACTTAATATGTAAGTATTGTATAAAATTGAATATATGCCAAGCTGATTTTGTATATCCTATTCTATTAACAAAAATATGAGTTCTTCCCATCACAAAAAGTTTAAAGTTCATTTGGTTTGTCTACAATCTACTCGTGTTGTATTACTTCCAAAAGAAATTAACTACGGGCAACTAATAAATTATTGCAAGCAAAAGTTCTCCATCAACAACACTTGCATGATAAATTTGACATACAAATTATGTTCCGACACCATCGACTTATGTGATGATGACATAGAAGTCTTCATCAATGACATCTTAAGTTCAAACGACTTAGTGTCTAAGATATTCATCACATTATCACAGGTAATAGCTTCTTCTAAGTCTAAGTCAACTGATTTCGATCTGAATATTCCTTTGTATGATCCAAATAATTTAACATATAGCTCATTTAAATACATGCCTAGTCCACCTCGTGCACCACCAGTTGTGATAAGGGAAACAAAAAGTCATGCACACAACATTGCACTACCAATCAATGTTGGTGATAAATTCGATAATAAGGTTGTATGTATGTTTGTCATTGCAAAAAAAGCTGTAATTGAAGGATATGAATTTTTTGTATTGAAATCTTGTACGAAAAGGTATAGTGTTAGATGTGCTCAACCAGAATGCAAATGGAGGATATATAATTGTAGACTAAAAAACAGCAAAAGTTTTCTAACAACTAGCATTCACAACATTCACACATGCTCCATAACTCAACTTTATCCAAACCATCGTAATGCTTTAAAAATGTTAGTTGGTCACATGATTGTTGAAAATTTGAGAAACAATAAAAGGGTTTATTCGGGAAAGGACATACAAAATGATTTTAGGCTGGACTGGAAAATAGACATTTCGTACAAACGTGCATGGTCTGGGAAAAATGTTGCATTGGAAATTTTGAATGGTTCACAGGAGAACTCTTTTGTGCAATTACCATTGTATTGTCACTACCTAAAGATGGCAAACAATGGTACTGTTACACACATTCAGACAAATGACGACGGAACTTTCGACAAGTGTTTTATTAGCTTTGGTGTTTCTGTAAGCATTCTTACTATATATCTCTATTTCACACGTAATTTGGTTTTAACATAACAGTAAATGTTTTATTCTTTATTGGATAGATTCGGAGTTTCTTATATTATATGCGGCCTTTGATAAAGATTGATGGAGCACATCTAAAAGGCACTTATCTAGGAACCAATCTGCTTGCAGTAGGAATGGATGCGAACAATCAGATAATACCACTTGCTACTGGTGTCGCTCAAGGCGAAACTGTTGAGAATTGGTCATGGTTTTTGACTAAACTGAAAGAATGCATCGGTGATGTTCCTAATTTAGCAATCATATCTGATAGACATTATTCAATCACAATTCCATGTAGAACTGTTTTTCCACAAGCTTTCATGGCTTTTGTTGCCGTCATTTGTTGCTAAACTGCAATTTGAAATCTAAAAAACATAAGGCAATGTATTGGAAGACTTGTAAAGCTTACTTGGAACGTGATTTTGAACGTGCTATTTCTGATATTAGAGGGTTAAGACCCGATGCTTATCGAAAACTAGAAGAAGCAGGGTTTGATAAATGGTCAAGGGCTTATTACCCTGGAAACAGATACAACTACATGACATCTAACTCTGTAGAATCTATTAATTCACTAACCAAGCATGTTCGAAAAGTTCCAATTACAATGCTGATGGAATACTATAGAGAATTGATCCAAAGATGGTATTTTGAAAGAAGATTCAATAATGAAGGTAAACTTTAGTTGTATTACAATTACATTTTGTCAACTACCAATACTTTCAAGGTTAACTAACATGTTATAATCTAAACTAAACTGTTATTTACTTAGATGAACCTCCAGTGGATGAACTATCAAGATGGGCGGTTGCAAAAGTAGGCAAAAGAAACAGAAAGAGTGCTAATTGGATTGTAACCGGTATTGAACATATGCAAATGTACCATGTTAAGGACCACAAAGCAGTACATTTTGTTGATCTTTCCTTAGGTGAGTGTACATGTCGTAAATGGCAACTTTCAGGTTTGCCATGTGGTCACGTGTGTGATGTGTCTAGAGAACTCAACATGACTAACAGTAATAGATGGGCCAAGGCTTGGTTTTCAAGAAGAACACTAAAAGCTACATACCAACAACTTGTGTATCCTCTTCCAGACGTATCGCTGTGGGTAACCCCAAATGACTTACAAGTTGTGTTACCACCTGCTTTGGTTAAGCCCCAACTAGGAGGGCAAAAAAACAAAGGTCGTATCAGATCACAAGGAGAAGAACCAAGAGTTAACAGATGTAGTAGGTGTTGTTCAATAGGACATACCAGGAATGCTTGTCATGAACCATTGCCAAGTTTTAAGGTAATATTTTGTCACTTATAATTGTATAAGCTTTGGTTAATCTTCTACTAAATTTATACTTTATTCTACAGCAACAAAAGTCACTATCACATCCAGAGTACTCAAATGAAGTCAATACTCAAGAATTTTATGATTCACAGGCAAGGTCGTCTACAGGTTACGGCGATATGCATTTGGATGACTTGTGCTAGTTTTTTTTATGTTTAACAGTTCATGTGAACTGTTATTTCCATCAACTTTATGTAACCGGCACAACTTATAATAATAACTTTCAGTGATGCTATGAATGTTTCAAGCATACCAATTGTTATACTTACAAAAAGTTAAACATGGGCCCAAAAACTAGTCAATCCATATAGACTCCAATTCAGTTTTTTGGATTGTTACATATTGAGACCAGGCTTAATATGAGTAACTGGTATAGTTACAAAAACATAAGCCCAAAATACATTAAACATTACACAAAGTACTTGTAAAGACATTGACTTGAAATTCAAACTACCTTATGCTGGAAATAAAATCTAGCCATATGCTCCCTATATGCAAGGGCTGTCTGTATGAGATCTTCGACTTCTAAAACCCACACGACAAAAGTGTTCCTAATAGACCCTATGAGGTTTCCAGATAGAACAAGACGGTTTTCAAACTTTGATATATAGAAAGGTATTGGCAGAAGGTCTTGTAATGGGTTTGGTATGCGTATGATAGCAAAATGATCAGTATTCATATCAAAAGACATGATCATGTATTTTTTTACCGTAACACCTTCAAAATTTAACACCCTTTTCAGAAGCAACCCAATAAATACTTGTTCCAATGCAAGCCTGAGACGACCTTTTTAGTCTGATTGTATCACCCGGCATATTGTTAGGTGGAAGAATGACCCACTGTTGTGTGCTTAACCTAAATACTACAACACTACAACCACCGTGATCTCTTTCCGGATATGCAATCTTTGCAAGGGTTGGGTCAAAAGTTACCGGGTGCACACCAAAACCAAAAACTATTTTCTCCTTTAAATCTGTGTTACTTACCCAATAAGGTATAACTACTCCCACTGATTTTCTTATACAGGGGTTCCAAATACTAGCTAAACGACTTGAAGAGAAACACCACAACTCGTACAACTACCAATAGCCTTATTATTCAAGTTTAAATCAGGTAGACTAGGGCGAAAATGGTGATACCGGGTGAAACGGAAAGGAACATCTATAAACCTAATGTAGTTGGAATTTACAAAACCCTGATCATAAGTTACAAGAAATGATGCGGGTTGACTATTGCAAGCACCATACGCGACAACAAAGTCATTGCTATCAATGATAGACTTCCAAGTATTAGAAACAATTCTGAAGTGCAACAAAGACTTAACAGGTAGTCTAGGCATTACTTCATATTGTATTTCTAAAGGTATGTTGTTAGACATCCTTATTTATAAAAAGCTTTTAGAATTTTTTAGCTCGAAATGAATAACACATGTATAGAAGGAGAAAGATTTGTCTTTTGACTTGTATGCTATTTAGGGAATAGAAGTTTAGTTTATATGCACCCTGATAGACAAACTTCTTCATTAATAGAGTAAATTGTGGTTAGTGGACTATCAAATTCTTGCATTAATATCTTACAATCCCTAGCTTCATTGAATTGTGTATAGGCAATATGTAAGCATTTTGTCAGAATATCCTTTTTAGGCAAATATATTATAGTATCCTATGAAAACTAACTTACTCCTATTAAATAAATATTTGCAAATAACTTGACTAACCTATAAACAGTTAGTTGTCCTGATATACCAATCACGACACTCAATGGCGAGTGTCACCGTTATCATAAAATGTAACCAACCCCGAATAGATATCAAAGGTGGCAAGATTCCAGTGTTCACCAGGTTCATTTAAATGAAAAGAAACACTATAAACCTAATGTAGTTGGAATTTACAAAACCCTGATCATAAGTTACAAGAAATGATGTGGGTTGACTGTTGCAAGCACCATACGCGACAACAAAGTCATTGCTATCAATGATAGACTTCCAAGTCTTAGAAACAATTATGAAGTGCAACAAAGACTTAACAGGTAGTCTAGGCATTACTTCATATTGTATTTCTAAAGGTATGGTCCAACAACCTTATTTATAAAAAGCTTTAGAATTTTTTTAGCTGGAAATAATAACACATGTATAGAAGGAGAAAGATTTGTCAATCTACAGAATATTATTAACTTATAAAGCTTCATGTACAAACTATTAATCAGTATGCTTAAAGGTTCCAGGTACATATGCATTATTAGTTAAACAAAGACGTATCACATAATAAAACACCATTCATTGAATACGATAACCATTAAGGGTTAAACAAAGATACATTGACTGGCACATACTAAAACTTAACACAAACAGAAGGATAATAAAAGGTACATGGACTGACACTAACGGAAAAGAAAAACAACCAGACAATAGACCTAAGACCATAACTTAAAGACCATAACATAAGACCCAGAAATAAACACCAAAGTCATTCAATATTCCCCACATCAGAACCACAATGAAACTTTCTTGAGCACCTTGATCTGGATCAGACTGATAGCAATCATAAAGGACCTAACTTTAGAAAGATCAGCATCGTTAACATCCCTAAGCAACTTAACAGTTTCAAAGGCCAATATGCTACCCTGCATCTTCTCAAGCTCAGCAATGACGTCTAGCCTATATCCAACACGATCAGTATACTGCCCAACAATTTGGCTAATTTTCCTACTTAGAGTAAAGTCCAACTCATTTTCCTTTTCAAATAAATATAGTAACATGTCCTTAAGTTGATTGGATTTGGCATCTCTAGCCAGCTGTGCAAGGTTTGCCATTTGTGGTATGTTTGCATTTTGTGGTATGTTCGCCATTTGTGATATATTTGCCATTTGCATGATTGTTTTGACCATTATGTGAGGAATATTGCTAAGTTGAAAGGATGTTCGTGTTTGAATAAACTACAACTAACCAAAACTATAATAGCCACAGAGCATACATGTAATTAATCTACAGTGGGTCATCTGAAGAAGTTATGCCAAATTAATTTATTTTGTATATTTTCAGTCATGTCTAGTTAAATGATAAAGAGAAAGTCCCTTTTTAGGAGCCAATGGCAATAACCAAATGAATGTCCTTCTAGAAGCCATTGGCAGTCCATGCCAGGTATACTTACAGGGAAAAAATATGAGCAAACAGGTATTCATTAAATGATGTATACTGTTAGGTTAAAAGTTGGGAAAATTTTATAACCAAATAACATATTGAAATAAGGTAATAACCCCAATTTTGGCCATTTTTAAGTGTTTGTCGCACTACTTTTCAAAAACTAATATTTTAAGGCAAGTGAACAGAGAAAGTAAGAGGTAAAATAAAGCAAAAAAAAATGAATGAAAAGGGATTCTGGAAAGACAAGTTCACACTTCAAGTTCAAAAAGACACTTTCAACAAGGATGTTCAAACACTATACTAGTTGTAAACTAATGGAACTAAACTTGACCAAGCTTATACAAGAAGTTAACATTATATAAACAATTTGCAGGTATTGGTTATTTCAAATTAAACTCTGTAACTACATTAATGACCATCTAACCCACTTGAAATTTAAGGGCTACTGTGTGATTTAAAATGGTATAAGAAGGTAGTAACAACATTTTTGGACATCTAAACAACTTGACTCTATATAACAATGAAAAACTAACCAATATTCATACCAAATATAAAACAGAGCAACTTTGAAGTTTAAAGCACACACATAATATTAGGCTACTGTGTGATTTGATATGGTGTAAGCAAGTAGTAACTAACTTTTAGTATAAAATTCTAAACCACTCTGCCTCTCTATACCATTATAAACTAACCAAGATTTTGTAACAACATACAAAACATATGCAACCATTTATTTTTGACAATAACCAAAATTAGAAATCTAAAACAGATAAAAAAATTCAATTTGTAAAAAAATAACAAGTACGGCAAAAGAGAAGAACCATAACAAAGATAAATAAAAACATACAAATAAACCTCGCAAACCACATAATGTCAATGAGGTGACTGAATTACGATGCGATGTGATCTAATTAGTGTGGTAGTTTATTCCTTTGGACTTAGTTTCTGTATCTTGTTCAGCCTAGGATGGTTATAAATTTGCAAAAAAAAAAGGGAATTCTTGATAATAAACAATGTTTGAAATGTCTGTTAAAAGATTTTAGGTGGTGTCAAATGGTTCTCTTATGATGGTGAAACAACCTAATACTCGTCATGGATGTAATGTGAAATCACTTAACGCCAGAAAACTGTTATTTAGTTCAAGGATTGAAACGTTAACAAGTTAATGCCAGTTTGGGCTAACCGTGAAAACATTATCTGAAGTGATGGAACCATGAATTTTAACATGTATATGCATTGCTGTAGTAGATTAATAGAAGTAGAGACTATGATTGTTACATGATAATGAAGCTACGGCTGCCTTTGGAGAAAACTACAGATGACAGGTGTATTCTTTACATTAGCGATCGAAAGAGAATATTACATATTTACATAAACATGTGATAATGGGAACATATCTGCTAGATAATATCTTAGTTGCTTGGTTGTATTCCTAATTCTTATTATAATCTGCAAGTAGGTTATGCGGACATGACTTAAAATGTGTAAAAAAGAACATGATGAACATACAAGTAGAATCACACACGCGCACTCACACACACATATAACAGATTATATATATACTTGTAATCTTAAACCAGAAAGACTGAGTTTGTTGAATTCAAATGACAATCTTACTTGATTAAAATACATAATGAACCATTTATCTAAAAAATACAATAAAATGAAACATAAAACCTACATACTTGAACTACAATCTCAAATCTAAAGGCTTGCTTCATCAGTTTTAAACTCTGTTACTGGCACATTTTTACCATTCACGACTTCTTTCAATACCTTGTTATCATCAGCAAGTGTTTCTTTCTTGTCTTCTTTTGTATCCTTCGTTATCTTCTTAACATTATTTTTCTCCTCTTCTTCCTCGATCTTCTTTAGCTTGGCTGTCTCTAAAGCACCAATGAGACTGTTCAAGCATACTTCAGGATCCACGGGACTAGTCTTAGGCATCAAATTCTCCGCAACGTCTGCTGGAGTCATATCAGTTTCTTCCAACATAACACGAATCGTATCAAACAATACATGTGATTCTAGGTATAGGTAATTGTTTGCCAAAACCTTAAACGATTCAAAACAACAATATCCCAGTTCGATGTGTTTATCCATCCTTCCTCTTCTAATGAGCGCAGGGTCAAGTTTGTCGACATGGTTAGTTGTAAAGACTATAAGCCTTTCTCCCTTACAAGCCGACCATAGACCATCAATGAAATTCAATAATCCCGACAAAGTCACTTTACTTGCTGTGGGATTTCTGTCAGTTGATCTTGTTGGTTTCTTGGTTGAACCGCTCTCTTTTCTCTTAGTTTGATCGCTCTCTTCTTCTTCTTCCTCCTTTTCATTCAACTTCCGTTGACTTGTGAGGTCAACCGAGCAATCAATGTCTTCGATCACAATAATCGACTTGCTTGATGTCTCAATTAACAACTTTCTTAACTCGGTGTTATCACTCACCGCAGTCAACTCAAGATCATAAATATCATATCCTAAGAAATTAGCCATGGCCGCGATCATGGTTGACTTTCCGGTCCCAGGTGGACCATAAAGAAGATAGCCACGTTTCCACGCTCTTCCTATTCGCGTATAAAAATCTTCAGCCTTACTAAAAGTAGTCAAATCTTCAATAATTTCTTGCTTCTTATGTGGATTCATTGCTAACGTTTGAAATGTAGCAGGGTGCTCAAACACAACTTGGGTCCAATGAGACCCATTATTAGTATAGAGCTTCCTCAACCTGTTTTTTATCTTAATTTCCTTACCGCTTTTGATAACATGTTCTAAATAACTCCCAACGATAAGTTCCCTGTGTCGTTTATGAAACGTGAGTCGATAATATCCCCTCTCATCCGAAGTTGGATGCATAGAAACCGATTGAGTTCTTATGATACTTTTCCCTGATGACCAATAGACTTTGACTCCATTAAATACATCAGAAACTTCTTCATGATCATCCATGGATAAAGACACTACTTGGGCATTGTTCTTTATGATATCGCCTTTTAAGCGTTTAGCCTCCATTGAGGTTGTTTCACCAAGATAGGTTTCGATGATGGAATACGCTTCACTATGCCTAAAACGGTCACCAGTGAATTCATTGAACTTTATTTGGATGTATGGGTAAAAGGGAGCCAAAAATCTTTTAGAGTGTTTGCTAAACATGTTACTCAGGTCGTATGGAAAGTATCGTTGGATGATTGCTAACACGAACATGACACTAGCTAGTATCGACCCGAATTGTGTTAACATATCTCCTGTAGATTTATATTTCATGTTTTGATCTTTCTATGGGTTTGTTATGAGTATCAAAGGGAAGATGCACTTATAATGGTTGTAGACCAATGAGGCTTGCTTAATTGATTATATGAAGTACTTATTGCATGTTTTGAAAAGGTGAGTGTATTATTATATATTGTATGATGTGACATGATCCTAATTGGTGTCACTGGAATTCCTTTTTATGTTTTGTATCTTCCTTTGGACTTATGTGTTTGACCCTTTTCATATTTGGATGGTTTAGAACATGCTTTTCCTGGAAAAGATGGAAGGAATTATTGATCATAAACAAGGTTTAAGATGTCTGCTTGATGATGAAATTAAGAGTAAAATATTAACTTTTGGTCATTAGATTAACAAGTGTTAAGTGTCCTCACATGTTTCTTACACGAAAGAGTGTGTGACATGTGAAATCACTCGACGCCAAAAACTGTCACTACTACATTTAAAGACTGAAATGTCAACAACAAATGACTATATTGGGTGGCCCTTGTAAAAAAAATTTACTAGTTTACATTCAATACACTCGTTTATTATTGCTTCAAAACTTACCTACTACTGCTACAAAGGTGTCTATCATCACTTTTGGCAATTGTGAAAATGAACGGTGAAGTAAAGTTTCTTGCTTTGTTTGTTTATGCATCACCATCCAAAAATGTGTTAGCTGTCATGATTTAAATCTCTTATAGGTCAATGATGCATGACATACAAATATAATTATAACATAACAAGAGTTCAAGTCATATTCATCATAAGGATTATATGTAGAAATATATGTACAATCAATTTCAATAACCAATAATGGGCTTGTTATTTTATTGAATCAATATTTATGTAACTAAGTACTCGATATACAGAATCACACAACACATACTCATAATTAATTTATGCAGATTCAACTTCACTACCCCATTTTGTTGATGGACAAAATGTTATCAAGTAATCGTCCGAAACACAATTAACCAATGGTGGCGGATTATCATACGCATAACTGTAATACGAAGGGCATGCTTCCTTAAAAATCTTTGAGTACACACTCGGCTTGCACTTACTCGGCGTCCCATACTCATTCCTACAACAAAACTTGTCATTGTCGAAAGCCAAGCAAGCACTTTTGCAAGCAACAACTTCACATTTATCATTCAAAACCTGGAGTTCTTGTGGACAAATTTCGTTAACATCTTTTTTGCACCCTCCAATATGACATTTGGATGAATTAGGCATTGTTGTTACTGACACTGGGATGTTATAACCGTCGACTAAGCTAACGTCATAAAAACTTGGTTTGGTTTTGTCAGGCTGTAATGCAAGTTGGACCAATGTCGCGGGTGGAGTTCCTATTAGTCCCTTGCACCATAATTTTCCACCACAATCGCCTGTTTCACAAGCGGGAACGTTGTTAGAACCGAATTTGCACCCTGTTCTAGCCCATATTCGGCCTACCCAATCGGCTGGAGCTTGGATTTTTCGTTGTTCGCCTGGTGGAAGGTAGAAACCACCACAGGCTAACACCGGGTGGCCTTCGTTTGCGGCGTTAGCTGGCCATATTGGGTACGGACATTTGTTGCTAATGTAGAAATTACATGATTCCACAACCTCCTTTTCTGTAAATTCAAATTATAATCAAGGGTTATTTGTTTACATAATTTATCTCTTTTATATTTTGTTTCGTGTATTCCATGTTGATTTTAATCGTATTATATAAAGAGATGTATGATCATCTTTATTTCCATGCCACATATATAAGTTATATAAAAGTAGCACAACTGCCCTTGGAATGCCTATAGATAATTGACAATTGATGACCATAAATGGGAGTACGTGACAAAAATTTACATATATTTGATACGCTAATTATTCTTTAATAAAATTCACAAAAACAATAATAAGTGTTCATAGGTCAATACACTAAAATTGCTAGTTTTAATTTGCTACTCATCCATTTTCACACTTTTGATGCATAGTAAGCCAGCAGTAACCGTGTGTTTTGGTAAATTGTTTGGTAACATAGCTTTATAGTCATAATTAATAAGTGAAAATGTTAATTGCTACTAGAAGTAGCTTTTTGATTTGAAGCGTTCAGAAAAAATAAGAATGCTAGTTGCTTTGTTCCAAACAAGCATTTTATCCAAAACACTAACCGCTAGTTGCTAGTAGTTGCTTAAAACGCTCTTAGACGCTTGCTACCAAACACTATCTATATGTACTAGGTACTCTCCACCACATGCATAAAATTATAGCTGCTACATTAATCCTTCTAAGTAGATACGCGTATGATCTAGTTTCGGGTACTGAGAACGTAATATATATCATGGTTGTTAAGGATCTTATAGGATCCCGATCTTGACCATAGGATCTTAAGATCTACTACGATCCGATCTTACTTTTCTCGAACCACGAACTAAAATCTTCGAATTTATGGGTTGTGTTTCCTAGATATTAAAAAAACATCAAGTTAATCTTCTTAAAGATTTTATAATTATAATTTATGACAACATTCCTATAAAACATTTATATAATTTTGTGTTTATGATATATAATCATTTGTAGATTTATATAATATTAGAAAGACTATTAAAAAAATAACATTATAGTAGGATCTTACGATCCCGATCCTACCTTACGATCTCGATCTTGCAAAGACGAAAACGATCCTGGGTAGGATCCCGATCTTGACAACCTTGATATATATAGCATACTCTAACACTAACAATAAAAAGGTGAACTTGGACTGATGATATTTCGAAAACAAAGTAAAGTAAAATAACTCTTAATACCGTCTTTCACGGGTTATGAGTTTTAATACCGTCTTCCACCGTGAATTTGGACTGATGATATTTTGAAAATGATATATTATTATCTGAACTAGAAGACAACCTAATTGTACTTATTTTAGACCAGGACTTATCACTATTCTCTTACATAAAAACACTTTGGTTTTTTTGTTCTTACAGTTACATGAAACTTTCTCCTAAATTATCTAATATACTAGTAAATGCCTTTCAAAAAAAAAAAATCTAATATACTAGTAACATAGAATATATAGTGGGAAATACCTGACAAGAAGAAGAAGACAAAGATAAGAAACAATGGGTTGGTTGCCTTCATGTTTTTTTTTGGTTTTGTTTGAAATATTATTGGATTCTAAATTGTATTTATAGATGATTACAAGTGATGATTGAATTGTTTCCTAAGTATATG
>BQNB010176537.1:0-13052 GCA_026074375.1 Tanacetum coccineum
AAAACTATATCTATCCTATAAACTACTAGAATCTCTAAGCCTAATTCCTATGAACGTACAATGAAATGAAGCTCAAAAAGTAATTTGCCAAATGTACAAAACAAAAGTGCAGGTGACCTCAATGATTTAACCTGCATAAAACTCACTCAATAAGAGTGAGTGAACACAATTCAAGCAACAACCAAGCCTTAAATGGCTTGGTTCAAATTTTTAAAAGCAAAAATTTAGGAAATAGGTACCCTGGTGCAGACACATACAAATTAAGCCATAACTTTTTGCAAAATAAAAACTAACTTCTAAAAACTGAGTTACTACTTTCCTAAAATGATAACACAACTATCTCAACCAAATTGCACAATCTTCTTTGACTTTTAGAGGTCAAACTTTCTAAATCTAAACACCCCTTATGAATTTGACAGATCAGAATCAAGCTTGCTATTTGAAATAATCTTATTACCAGATAATTATTGACTTAAAACAAGCTTAACTAACAAGATTAAACAACTGAATAAGCCTAGAAATCTAAAATCTAAACTATGCTAATGATATTTTTGGCTTTTATGGTTTTTTAAGTCAGAAACAAATATACTAAGTTTTATAGTTTAATAAGCAAAAACAGAAAAGCAATAGTAACTAATAAGCTCAATTATAGAGAAATAAGCACAAATAAGCTACAATTAAGCAGATCTACAACTAAGAGCAATTATTAAGCTAATTATTGAACTAGAAATGAAAACAGAAAAGTAAATGAAAAACTTACAACTTGCCTAGCTAAACAAGGCTATGACTGCTCTTAGAGCTTTGCTGCAAGCTCTCCTAGCTTATTAATAAGCTAGGAGTAATAGTCCCTTTTGGTTTTCCATTACAACCAACTTCCTTAGCTTTCCAATTATTTGCATAGGTAAGGTAATAGGTTTTTTTTAAGCTAATTTTAAGAAGTTTAAGTAGGATTTAGATCAATTAAGCTCAATCATGAGCTTAGAGACTCATGAGAGCTGAATAGAGCTTATTGAGAGCTTATGAATAAAAGAGAGTTAAGATAGATCAAAAGCAAACACTAAATTTTATTAACTAGAAACTTTTGATTACATTATGAAACGGAAAATTACAGCTGAGTTTTAAAAGAAAATTACAATAAACAAAAATCCAAAAGCTATACTAAAAGCTAAAAAATGTAAAACCCACATGAAAATACCATGAAATTTAAAAATTCTAATAAACAATGAAATCGACAAGAAAACTTATGAATTAATTATCATGACAAGTAACGTACAAAATTAAAATCTACGAATCATGAACACACGAAGGTACGAAATACGATATGAAAATAAAAACTACTTAAATTCTTTTTGGGCTTATGAATTTTCGGCAAATGCACAAAGAGAAAAGGGCCCAAGTATAACTTTAAAAAGCCTAAGCCCAAGATCATAAGTATAACTCCAGGAACTAGTAGGTTACCTCATTTATTGTTACAAGAAAATAAAATAAGAAACCCTAAAGAAAATTCTACAAACCGGCGGCACTACAAGGCAAGAAGAGGACACTTTCGATCTTTGATTCGTGAGATCCCTCGTGTTATTCATCATTGGTAGATCGTTGATCCATCCCCGCTATCGGTACCTCATTAAACTTTTCTAATCTCTATTTTTATTTAACTATGCATGCATGAAAACCTTCTTGAAAATCATGGAAATAAAACAAGAATTGAAGATAGATCACGATGAAACTCGTTTTAAAACATGTTGTATAATGATCTAAATCGATTTATATGTTGGTTGCCGAGTGGTTGTGGTTCGAACCAAGGCCAAGCCGAGACCCTTAGGGTACTCGGCATATATATACATTGTTTTATTTTGCATGTCGCGTGCGTTGTTCGGCCATAGAGCCAAGCCAAGACCCCAATGGGTACTCGGCATACATGTTTGATGTTGGGGGTGGTATGTCATTTGGGTTTGAACGAGCCAAGACCAAGCCGAGTACCCCTAGGGGACTCGGCACACATATATGTTTGTTTTACGTGATCACGTCGAGTGTTTTAATGACCAAAGACCAAGCCGAGTACCTAGGGGACTCGGCACATACGCATGGGTTTAATTAGGATCATGTCGTGTGAGGTTGTGGCCAAGAAAACCAAGCCGAGTACCTAGTACTCGGCATGCACCTTTAAATAAAAATCATGGGTATGATTTCGGCTTATAAAGTGACATACGACTTAAATGATTTTCGGTTTATATATGGGCTTATGGCTTAAGGTTGTTCGGCTTAATGTGTGGGCTTATGAGCTAAATTATTTCGGGCTTATGGTTGTTGTTATATGGGCCGTGTAGCCCAAGAGTCCAACCGAGGCCCAATGGGCTCGGTACTCATATTGGTGGGGTTGTCGTGTGTGTGTGAGGCCCAAGACCAAGCCTAGGCCCAATGGGCTTGGAAACATATGTGTGTAATCATGACCGAGTATTGAAATGATAACTGCGACCGTCGAAAATTTATATAGTTACTCTAAGTGCCTCTTAAAACCCTTGACTTTAATAAATTTCATTTTAGACCTTAAACTTACAAGTAATGACAATTATGACCCCTAACTTATGGAAATGACACTTTAAACCCTTTAACTTTAATTAATTACAGTTTTACCCTTGAAATCACAAAAAGGACATTATGTCCCTAATTATAATTAATTACCAATTATAACTAAAGTATATTAAATAACATGATTTATCTAACTTTATAAAAATAGATTATTATTAATCCAAGACACAGAAATGGAAACCTGCTATTTTTAGAAAGTTACTATTTATGGAAACCTGCTATTTTTAGAAAGTTACTATTTATAGAAACCTGCTAATTTTTGGAAAGCTGCTATTTATAGAAACCTGCTATTTTTTTTGGAAACTTACTAAATAAGGAAAGTTACTACTTTTAGAATACCAAGTATAACTAGATACAAATCATGGAATATAACAATCCAAGAAACATACAAGTATACCAATCAAGGAAAGTTACTAAAAATAGAAAGAAACTTAAATCATGCACAAGTAACTTATACAAGCTCTTTATCATGTAGCACGCGTGAAGACGGAGTAGTACCTTTCTGTTCTCTTCCTTTCACTGCTTCATTTTCCAGGTACGGATATTCCGTCCTTTCAGTAAGGACATTCCTTCTATTCATGATTCATTCCCCAGAACTGCTATGCTTCCCCATTTCTATGTTTTGCCATGATTTATTTCATGTTTATTTCATGACCCACTGCCCGAGCTATATATATATGCATGACCATGATTTATGTGACTTACCACCTAGTTATGGAGGTACCATGACCATGACACTTGAGGCACCTGTGTCATGACTCTTTCGCGTTGAGAGTGATTTCACGCGGCGTCCCTTTTCATGTTACTTATTTATAATTCATGTTTGGCCATTATTATTCGGGGCACGGGGCGTATGGTGCATCCTAGTTTTACAAGTTTTATTAACAACGTTTCAAATGGTGATTGGTTTGGTGTGTGCTCTACATCCCATCACATTGGAGTTGATCCCTCCACCCATTTATTATAAGAAGGTCACCCCTCTAGTACATGTTGAGGCATCCCCTCTAATCCATACATGTATGCAAGTTATTATTATATTGACATGTACGATTATATGTACTCAGTGGGCAAATCCTTATTATAATGGTAGGCTACCTATGATATTCCATTATACCATCATATCATATCAATCAAACTCAGTGGGCTTACATGATCATTCTATTCCTCATGAATCCTTTTACTCCATATTATCCATGTTTACATGTTTCACACTAGTTCCTCACGATGTATTTTCCTGAACCTAGTTTCCCTCATGACAATTATGACATTTCATGATATTTCTTACCTCATAATATCCAGACTTTACATATTACCACTTTCCTCATAACTCTTATGTATGTTCCATGATACTCACTTACCTCTATATCTCCCTATGACTTTATGATTTACAGAAATGTCTTTCTCCTCAGTTTACCCATGCTTTGCTTGTTCCATAGTTTTCCCTATGAATTACCCTTCAGTTTCTCCACAACACATATGATATCACACGACATCTTGTACCCATGTTAATCACGTTTTCCTATGTTACTTTTCTCTCATGACTTATCTTACAGATTCTCTCACGACACTAACGATTCATATTCCCAGCCTGCTTCATTTTATTTTATTCATGATCTATACTATCTTTAACGGTATTATTTTATCCGTTCATGAGCAATTGTGCTCAGCCGTATTCTTTATCATTTTCTTACGGCAGTACCATATGGCGTGGATTTTGGCAAAAGATTTAAGGCTTAGATGAGAGCTACCTTTAAGATTACTTTTCATTTCATTTATGTACAGTCATTTATGAAGTGGACCGTATGTTTGATTTCCGGTTTCCCATGTAGGTTGTATGCCTTTATTGTGCTTTGATATGACACCATGATTATGATGTTTCGGCCTCCTTCTCAGAGAGGGGCGTTACAATTTATGGTATCTAAAGCCCTAGGCTGCGACCTGTAGCTCTAAATCATGACCTTGAGGATTTGGGGAAGACATAGCTAATTCCATGATCGACAAACATTCTTTCCACATTTTGATCCTCAAAACGATTAAATCGTTATCTTACTTCGAAATATCAATGGCTATCCCTCGTGCACCGATATTGAACACATTTACGGCCATTCAAGCAGCCGTACAAGCCATGCTCCCTCATATTCGTGAATAGATTCGCGAAGAATTCGGGATGGTATTGACCCTTTTTAATGATTTCAGGGAAAACCTCCACCGGTCACTATCCACAAACGTAGCTTAGCGCTTTAACAAGCAAAATCCCCATTCACTCGAAAATGCGACAGCTCCTAAAGGACGCAAGAATCGATATCTCACTACTAGAGGAATTTTAATTTTTTCAAGACAAGGTTTGGCTTGTGTAATAAGTTTTTGAAGGCTACGACTTAGATTGGTGGAAGGCCTATGAGCAGACTAAGAAATTCCGTTGGAGTTTTCACAAATCTATCCCCAACCAATACTCTGGGAATAACGATAAGTTTCTTTTAAAATTTTTCCAGTCTTCACCCGCTTGGTGACACGATTCTAGCATCGAGACGATAACAAGAACTCCGGTAATGGACGCGACAAAGGTGGCAAGAGGTCATAGTCCAACTGACCTCATCGTTGATTCTGATGACATGACTTAAATTTACAAGTTTATTTTTTTTCCTTACTTCTCAAGACTCAGGTCTCATGTATATCTCCTAAATCAGATTCCCAGTAATCCAAGGTATTCCCTAAGAGTTGTATCATCCTGTTTATGTCAAATGTGGCAGTAGAGACTCAGGAGAGTGTCGTCATGGCGTGCCGCTGCGCGCGAGATGCTTCAAGTATGGCCAGACTGGCCACCTCCAGCAAGATGGCAAGAAGGACACTGCGGCAAGTACATCTGGTCACGCTGACAAGGAAACCAGATACATCCAGCCGTGTCTTTGCAATTACGCAGAATCAGACCACTAATATCTCAGGTACCATCACTGACACATCACTTATCTTGGAACTGCAGTGTTTGTTTTAACTAATACGGTTATGACGCATTCCATTACATCTACCACGTTTATCTACGCAGACATCACAAACGACAATCACCTATCATTTCCCGACCATGTATCGCATAGTATGATCCATGCCTAATGGAAAACTACGCTCGTATTATCCAGGTATATTGAGGTCTTCATCTACTGTTGATGACAATATCGCCATTAACGCACATCTCTAAATATTGCGTATTTCAAGTGAATTGTAAGTAGTAGACTGTGTAAAGGCGCACCTCGTTACATTTAGCTATCACTCTAACGTATAATGTTCATGTGAATAATCATACTTTTTTTGATTCATCTATCATGTTTTCCGACGGGAAAGTATGGAGAAAATCATTTCTGTTATATAAAAATCATTTCTACTTTACAAACACTATCTCACCATTAATATCTCCATGCTGCGAAAGTTTTCTAACAACCATTCATGACCCGACTTCTCAACGTTCCTTCTATTGCATACTCGCGTTTTCTTCTATACATGATCAGCCATTTAACTTCAGATTTCCGGATGTGTTTCACAGAAGAACTTCCAGGAATATCTTCTAATCCGCGACGTCGATACGAGCATGTGGGTGTGTGGGAGGTATTGTTCGTTCCGGGGGGAGCAGGTATGCGGCGTTATGGTGGGCGCTCGCGGGACGTCCGTTGTTCTGGGCGATATGATCCCCAGGTTATAGGGAGAAGATGAGTGGGAGGTGAGGTTGTTAGGAAGAGGGGATAAGAGTAGGAGTGCCGGAGAGGGAATTGTGTTTAGGGGGGGACGAGGAGGTTTTATTGGTCGTGCGCGCAGATGTATCAGCGCGATAGGGATCGCGGAAGTGCCAGTTGTGGTATTGTTGTTGGTGGGGCGAGGATAGAGGGGAGATGGTGAGCGGTTGAGGCATGAGATTATAATCATACCGTTACATTGAACAAGATCATCATCCGTACAGCGTTATTTTCCCCTCACGTCTCGATAATTATTATTGAGCAAATTTCTAGGTCTAAGCACTTTTCCAAGATTGAAGTATCGACCGTGTGTGTTAATCACATTTATAGTAAAAGTGCAGGACGTTTCCAAGACTGCATTTCACACACATTATGGTCTTTATAAATTCTTGATCATACCCATGTTTCACAGGCGGTATTATATGGATTCGATAAATCGTATTTTCATAAATTCTTAGACAAGTTCGTCATCGTGCTCATTGATGACATTCTGATCTTCTCCAAATCTAATAAGGAACACGAGGACCAACTTTGCACTGTTATACATATTTTACGGCAAGAGAAATTGTATGCCAAGTTTTCTAAGTGCAAGTTCTGGTTGAGTAAAGTGGTACTCCTAGGTCATGTTGTTCCAGCAGAAGGAATTGCTATGGATCCGGCGAAAGTTGAGGCTGTCACTAAATGGCCAAGACCGACGTCTGAGACCGAAGCACACAGTTTTCTGAAGTTAGCTGGTCATTATCACAAAGTTGTTGAAGTTTTCTCACTGTTAGCCCTACCCTTGACTAAACTTACGCGAAAGGATGAGAAGTTGTATGGACCAAAGAGCGAGAGAAGATCTTTGAAGAACGTAAGCAACGTTTAATTTCCACGCCTATTCTTACTCTTCCATCTGATTCAGATGGATTTTCATTTTTCAGAAATGATTCCTTAATAAGGACAATTAATTGTACACTCATGCAGCATGGGGAAGAAATTTCCTATGTTTCACGTCAGCTAAAGCCCTAAAAGATGAGCCATCATACTCATGATCTGGAAACTAGAAACTGTTGTTTTCCCACCCAAGGTTTGGAGATACTATTCCTATGGCAAGTCCAAGTAGACCACGTTACCCAAAGATCATAAGAGCCCAGATGTTTCTTTATTATTATTCGAACAAAACTTAGGTGAATGAAGGGGATGTGGTATTTGAGATGGCAAGTATTCTGTTCCATTTTCTCCAAATTGTCAAGATTATTCTGATAATAAAATTGCAAGAATATATCCAGCCAGGAGATCGTGGCGACAACAACGGTACGTCTCGTCAGCGATTGTATCCGATAAGGATCCACGTTTCACGTTTCGTTTCTGGAAACTCATACTCGTCGGGAAGGTTATACCAACAAGCTTAGTAGACCATTAAAATTTACAGCCAAAAAAAAATTTTTATCTTGTTTCCTGAAAGTATCGCCTACGATTGTAGGCAGACGTTTTGTATCACTGACTAAGTTTTAGTTCATCAGGCCCAATCGAAATTCTCGATCGCGCCGTGAGATTTCTTATGTTAGACTTTATCTTCCTCAGCTAATCCACACGTACATGATGTATTTCACAGTGTTTTTTGTTCAGAAGTCACGATTATCATTCCTTTAACACGTTATCTCATATAGCCACACTATCAATTCGTGATACTTTATCTCACCTTAATTAACCAGAATCTATTCTAAATTGTCAAGACATAGTCATGAGGAATAAGACGATATCTTTTTGTCAAGATTTCTTGGAGGAACCATTCTTCTTTTCAGTCGTATCATGTTTCTAATTCGAGGACGAATTATTCTTTTAAGAGGGGGAGAGTTGTAAAACCCACATGAAAATACCATGAAATTTAAAATTTTAAATAAATAGTAAATCACGACAAGTAAACGTATGTAATTAATATCACGACAAGTCAACACATGAAATTTAAAATTCATGAATACACGAATACACGGGAACACTAAATATAAAACCTAAAATCAGAACAAGTGCAAAATTACCAAAATGCCCCTAATGTCAGAAAATCTAATAAAAGCATGAATAAAATTCAATCAAGTGTTATAAATTATAAAGTACATCATGTGACAAGTATAAAATTTATATAAGATTAAAATATCTTATATTATAGCAAGAAAAATATTATTCTTATATTTATGCAATTTGCTGAATTAATATAATGTTATTTACTTAAATTATACAATTTAAATATAAAAAATAAAATAGGGAAATTATGAAATATTTTAGGCAAAATAAAATATGATTTTAATAAACTTTAAAAATACCCAAAAACTCGGCATATTAGCTGTATATCTTTTTATATACATTATATACGAGCTCACTCGTTTCAGGGCACGTGGATGCGATAGAGCGAGACACCAGATGTATCTCTCGAACTGCACCCTACAACCGAGAATCACTCTCGTATCGGCGATGAGCGTAGTCTCGCGGAGAGAGTAGTTCTCTTTCTACCACACTGATAAGCGCACGGTAGAGGTGGGTATCGGTAAGCTGGGAGAGAGACTAGACTGTGTCTCACTTATGTTAATTCGGCTCGGAGGTACTGAGGCGTGGAATTACGAGGAGATGAGAAGTAGTGTGAGGTTTCGAGGATGTTGTGAGTATTATGTGAGAAACTTTGTCTGAGACTTGAGATGAAAATAATTATAAGTTAATTACCTATATTATACAATTAAATATTAAATAAAATAAGGAAATTATGAAATATTTTAGGCAAAATAAAATCTGATTTTATACTTTAAAAATACCCAAAAACTCGGCATTTTAGTTGTATATCTTTTTATATACATTATTTTCATTTGTAAATATCTTAAAAACCATTTCCAAAACCCTAAACAATTAAAGTGGCGGCTCCAAAATTTTTCACAGCAAGGGACGAATTTTCTAGGGTTCTTGGGAGTACAAGGGAGCTAAGAAAATTATTGGTGCATTGGTTTGAAGCTTGATTTGATTTATGGTGCTCAATTGACTCGAAAATCCTTCATAAATTCATAAAATCATCCATAATTATTCAAGGTATTTTTATAACTCATTTTACATTATATAGATCTGATATGTTCATAAGAAAAATTACCATGCATGTTATTTTGATTTATTAAGCTTAAACATGATCTAAACCCTAAATAATTGCAAGAATTATATTCGGCTCTAAATAAATTTATACTTTCGATTTTATAATTTTTATGACTTTTATATATCATGTATGAACCAGATAAATTGTTAGAAAAATTGTATAAAAGATTTAGATAATTATTGTGGAATTTTCAATTCTTGCCGATTTTGAATTATGAAGGAAATGAAGAAATAAATTGGAAAATGAATTAGGGTTAGGGTTTTTATATTTTTCCCAGGTCCAATGCATGCTAATGAATGTATAAAAATTATGTAATTATTGGGGGAAAATTTAATTCGGGTTTTATGCATTTAATTGCTTACCAATTTGTGTATTTAAAATACAAGGACTTGTTTTGTAATTTCTGAAACTATGGGGACTGTTTAAGACATGTTAATATAATTTTTATAATCTGAGAAAAATAAGTTTGGGGGTAGAAAATGTCATTTTGATATTATTTTGGATTAAAAGTGATTAATTATGCATATTATGTAATTAGAAATTAATTAAATAAAATAAAGGGACTAAACTTGTAAATTCTGGAAAGTGTAAGGTCTGGTCAATAATTATTGTATAAGATCTGAATTTATCATATTTAAACCCATGAGGACTTGTTGTGTAATTTTGGATAATTAAAGATATTGTTTAATTAATTAAATAAATAAAAGGACTAAATATGTAAATCATGTAAAATTGAGGATTTGACTTGTAAATACAGAAAATGGAAGGTATAAGCTGAATAAAATATGAAACTTTGATATTTACACTTTACACCTTGTAAGTTGTTGATTTTGCATGTTAAACCCTAAAATACGGGAAGTTGTCATATTAAACTCTAAACTTACAAAATTAATATGTTAAGTTCCTAAATTATTCAAAATACTTTATAGGACCTAAAATGATGAATATGCTATTTATGGAAACCTGCTATTTATGGAAACCTGCTATTTATGGAAACCTGCTATTTATGGAAACCTGCTATTTATGGAAACCTGCTATTTATGGAAACCTGCTATTTATGGAAACCTGCTATTTATAGAAACCTGCTATTTATGGAAACTTGCTAAATAAGGAAAGTTCTATTTTGGAAAGTACCTAGTATAACAAGATACTAATCATGGAATATGTTAATCATGGAATATACTAATCAAGAAAGATATTAATCATGGAATGTGCTAATCATGGAATGTGCTAATCAAGAAAGATACTAATCATGGAATACAATGATCAAAGAAACATACAAGCAAGCCAATCATGGACGTTACCGAAGAATAGAAATCTTGCCAAAAAATAGAAAAGATTACTAAAAATGGAAAGAAACTTAAATCAATCACAAGTAACTTATTACAAGCTCTTTAAAACATGTAGAATCACGTAATCTGGAGTACTTCCATTCTTCTACCACCACCTCTTTCATTACTTGCTGGACTTAAGGTACGGAATATTCCTTATAAATTTATAAACCCTATTTTTATTTTTTTTTCCCACCCTTATTTTTTTTCCCCTTTTTTATTTTATTTTTCTTCCCATTTCTTTTTTTATTTTTTTCCTTTTCTTTTTTTTTTTTTTTTTTTTTGTTTTTTTATTTTTTTTTATATTTTGTTTATTTTATTTTTCTTTTCTTTTTTTTTTTTTTTTTTTTTTTTTTTTTTTTTTTTCCCCCCATTTTCCCCCCCCCCAATTATTTTTTTTTTTTTCGCTTTTCTTATTTTTTCCCACTCCTAGAATTTTTTTTTTTCCCCAGTAAGGACAATCCCTTCTATTCATGATTCATTCCCCAGAACTGCCATGTGCTTCCCCATTTCTATGTTTTGCCATGATTTATTCCATGCTATAAGTTTTATAACCCACTGCACGATCTATGATATATGCTGACCATGATTTATTGTGACATACCACCTAGTTTATGGAGGTGTACAATGACCATGACACTTGAGGACCTGTGTCATGACTCTTTCCGCGTTGAAGTGATTTCCTAGTCGTCCCTTTTCAGTTACTTATTTATAATTCATGTCTGGCCCATTATTAATCGGGCGTATGGGTGCATCCTAGTTTACATGTTTATACGTTTCATGGTGATTGTTTGGTGTTGCTCTTACATCCCACCACCATTGGAGTTGAATCCCATCCACCCATTTATTATAAGAGGTCCACCCCTCTAGTACATTGTTGAGGCATGTCCCCTCTAAACCAAACATGTATGCAAGTTATTATTAATTGACATGTACTATTATATGAAGCTCGTGGGTCAAATCCTTATTCATTATTTTATGCTACCTGATGAGTATTTCCATATAAAAGCCTTCATATCATATCAACCATTCTTTACATGTTCATTTCTAATTCCTCATGACAGCTTTACTCCATAATAATCCATGTTTACCTGTTTTCACAACACTTAGTTTCCTCACGATGTATTTCCCTCAGTTTCCCTCAATGACAATTATGACATTTCATGATATTGTCTTACCTCATAAAATCCAGACTTAACACATTACCACTAATTCCTTCCTCATAACTCTAATGTATGTTCCATGATACTCACTTACTCTATATCTCCCTATGACTTAGGATTTACAGATATGTCTTTCTCCTCAAGTTTACCCATGTTTGCTTGTTCCATAGTATTTTCCCCGATAATTACACCTTTCAGTTTCTCCACAACACATATGATAATCCCACGACATCTTGTACCCATGTTAATCACGGTTTTCTATGTTTACTTTTTCTCCTCATGACTTATCTTACAGATTCTCTCACGTCTCTAACGCTTCATATTCCGCTGCTTCACGTTTATTTATTCATTATCTATACTTATCTTTACTGTATTATTTTATCCCGTTCACTGAGCAATTGTGCTCAAAGCCGTAGTTCTTTTCCATGTTCTTACGCAGGATACTTGGCGATGGGATTTTGGCCAAAGAGTTAAGCTTAGGATGAAGCAACCTTTAGAATACTTTACTTTCCATTTATGTACAGTCATTTATGAATGGGACCGCGTGTTTTTTTGATTCCGGTTTCCCGCTTGTAGTTTGTATTGTATGCCTTTATTGTGCTTTGATATGACACCATGATTATGATGTTTCGGCCTCCTTCTCAGAGAGGGGCGTTACAGTTTCGTTTCCCTAGGGGATGCAAACAATCTTCTTCGCACAAACAATGATCGCTTGGTACTTCGCCAACCAATCCATACTAATTATAACGTCAAAACTACCAAGTTCTATGGGCATTAAGTCTATGTTGAATGGGTGGTTCAGGAAATTTAATGTAAAACCCCTAAGGATAGTGTTCAACCCAATTATTCTCTCGTCGGTTAGTTCAACGTCATAATAGTGATCTAAGGTAGATGGCGTGATATCAATTTGGGAGCTAAATGCAGTAGACACAAAGCTTCTATTGGCACCAGTATCAAATAAGACAGAAGCATAGCGGTTGTTTAGAAGGAATGTACCCGTCACAACATTTGAGTCTGGGTCAGTCCCTACACGGCCTACTGCATACAGTTTCGCTAGAGTATTGCCATTTTTACCTTGGTTACCACTATTGTTGTTGTTCTTTAGCTTTGGACACTCCCTCTTGAAATGCCCTTAGGC
>BQNB010176538.1:0-13052 GCA_026074375.1 Tanacetum coccineum
AAATGAAACCTAGTTCCTTATAACCTTAGCTTTGATACCAATCTATAACACCCCTAAAACAGGTCGCAGCGGAAATATGTTCAGGAGTGTTACTTCATAAGTACATTGCACAAGATATGAGAGAATGACCTCTAAATGAGTCGTTTGAAAAGTGATCTTGTTGATTTAATCAAAATCTGAATTTATTATAACATTGGTCCCAAAGTTTGCATCGATAATGTAAGACTGAAATAATACAATAAGATTTGTTCATAGAAATCCATGAATTTAGTCTTGAATAGTCTAGACTCCAATGCATATCAGGTATGTCAAGTAGCTTGTTAACCTGAGAAAAACATGCTTAAAAGTGTCAACATAAAGTTGGTGAGTTCATAGGTTTTTGTAAGTATGAATGTTGAACCAAAGTTTTGTAAAGTATCCATGACCATTTCAATCCTCAAATAGTCATAAAAAGTTAAGTATAGTTGGACCCCCATTGTTCAAAGTATGTATTGCCACGTTATTCAAGGCAACATAAATATTCATGTGTGTATAAAACAATGATTACGATTACTCTAAGTTTACGAAACTGCTGCGTAGACTCATATATATGCCACTTTATTCAAGGCACCGTAATTGTTCATGTTCATGTAAATGTTGTGCTCTGACATGCTATAACGTTCGTTTTCCTGGTGATAGCTAATCACCCGAACGGGGCTGTCACACCCGAATAGATCTATTTCATAACATTCGTGCTTACCCTCCGAGTAGTTAACAGTTCATTCCACTTAAGCTAATCCGTAATCATTTGGGTAAATATAAAAGTAATGTCCTTGTTTTCAAAATTAAAGTGAAAAAAACAATGTATTTCGTCCCAAAATAAGTAATTGAGTATGTAGACCAGTTTGCAAAATGAATTGTAAATGCACATGTAATGATTTCAAACCAATCATGTAAATGAGATTAGTAATAAGCATGTACTCACCCCAAAAGTTGTAAAGTATATGTAAAACAAGTAAAACGTGGGGCTATAAATCACCTTGAGTGAATGGATAACAAGTACATCAGAAAATTCGTCACGTAAGTGTCCGAATGCAACCTAATTAAGTATAGGTCGTATGAGTACTAAGTAATTTAAATAACTAAAACCATATATAACTTTATATAGCTACATCACCATCTAATTATATTTATGAAATCATATTTATAAATTAAAACGTTTATAAATATCTCTTTAGTAAAAACGGCGTAACTTTCTCGTTTTAAGTCCGTTTTGTACGTTTCTTATGTCCACGCTTTCGTATTAAGACGAGGTATCAAAATATTACTTTTTCATATTTTCAACCCACTGGTGAACAGTACTTTTATGATTCATACACTTTTAAAATTTTATTTTTATAAATTTAATTATCGCAAACCTCATAAAAGTCATATCTTATTCGTTTTAACTCTGATTTTAGTGATTCTTTCGAGCACGTCTTCGTAATTAAAAGTTTCATCTAAATAATGTATTTTTCAAATATGTATCTGAGATGAATAGTGATTTTTACTGTTCATAATTTATAAAATTATTTTTATAAACTTTAATTATCGCAAACATGAGAAATCTATAACTCCTTTGTTATTGATCAAAAAATTATGATTCTTAACGTTTTGGAATCCTAAAAACATGTACTTTCTGAGAAAAATAACCAATCATTTATATCAGAGGTGAATTGTAATAAGTTTTTATAAAATTTCTTTTATAAAAGCGTTTATTATCGTATAACTTGCAAATGCCGTATCTCCTTCGTTATAAATCAGTTTTTCAAATTCTCTACATGCCTACGATCCTTGTAACATGTAGTATTTTATAAAAATATAAAATAAATACATTATTTTTCAAATTTGATCAGACCCATAAAGATTTTTACATAAAATGTGTTTCTACTTGTTTTTATAGGTTTTTAGCTTAGTACACCTGTTACAAGTCCTCTACAACACAATATATCACATGTCTCATGTGTATTAGGTCCTTTAGTCCATTACTTGTCCAAATATTGTCCATGATAACAAGATCTTAACCTTAATATAGCATATGATAAAGTATTTCAATATATGATCAAGTGTAAAAATCCATTTTACATGTTAATATGTTTCCTAGATGGTGATTTACTACATATACATTATATACACATAAAATCATAAATGTAAAGAGTGTAGGGTTTTTAGATGACCTTATAATGAAGTATGATGAAGAGAAACAAGAGCAAAACCCTAACTTATCAAAAAAACCCAAGCTTCCAAATCAAGAAAACCCTAATTTCACTTGAAATCCTAATCTTGAACCTTTCTTGTTTAACCCTTTTAAACACTAAACCAAGCCTTCAAACCTTCTTGGGATATCTTAGATATAATGTTAGAATACTTGTATACTTGCTAAATAAAATTTGTATAGATTATTTAGGGGATTTGAGTTTGATCGTGACCTAGGAGGAGAAAAAGAGAGTGTTTGAGTTTTCACTTAAAGAAATGTGTTGTGTGTGTTTATCTAACTAGTTAGCACACTTTTATACACCAAGGACCTAGTTTAGATCAAATCTAGGTTCATAAAACACTATTAGAGAGCTCTAGACAAGATGAGGGAAATAAGGAAGAAAAATGGCCAAGATAACTAGTCATGTACCTTAGGTTTAATGAGGTCTTGATGTACAAGTTCAAGTTGGTCATTTGTGTCCTTATTATCCCCTTGGGATCACTTTTGCACAGAAAATTGGGGAGGGATAAGAGCTAGGAAGTCTTTGATCTTTTATTGATAAATATCTTGTATTGGTTGAGTATAGATAGGTATTGGTGCTTTCGGGTATGCCTAAATGTATTTAATTGCGAAACGTAAATGTTCAACGTAACCAATAAAAATAAAATATAAAAAGTTGATTATTTATTTTGTAAAAATAATATAATGATTTCTTGACGTAAATTTTTATTTGTTTGGTGCCTGTTTACGTTGAATGTTGATTTTTAGTTTACGCGATTTATAATTGAGTATGTAGACCAGTTTGCAAAATGAATTATAAATGCACATGTAATGAATTCAAACCAATCATGCATATATGTATAAGAAAATATATAATTTTTGAGTATTGGGTATAATTGTGGGTATTTGGTTGAGTATAGATAGGTATTAGTGCTTATGGGTATACCTAAATGTATTTAATTGCGAAACGTAAACACTTTACGTAACCAATAAAAATAAAATGTGCAAAGTTTAATAATTATCCTCCAAATAATTATCTAACACTTGCTTGACGTAAACATTTAATTGTTTGATGCCTGTTTATGTTGAATGATAATTTTTAGTTTACGCGATTTAGCTAAACGTTAGAAATTTAAAGTGAACGCGTAAAAGTTTAAAATAAATAATTGGATGTTCATTGATGTAAAAAGGTGTGAAAATTTGAGTTGTTACAGACTCCCCGTTTTAAAAGAATTGCGTCCCACAATTCAGTTCGAGTTGCCTTCCAGAATAGTGTTGATGAAGAGGTGTAGATAATCGTCTTAATCCTCTTAATTATGTGCTAAGTAAATTTGCTATATAGAACCACACTGGTACGGGTCTCAATCCTTTGATGACGGTTAACTTTTCGGCGGGTTGTCCTAGGGTGACTAATGATACGTCTTCGCCTTTTTGGCTTAAGATGATGTCGACTTTACTGTAAGATGGTGTAAGAGTTTACTTGGTTATTATGATTATTAGTTTGGTTCCTCGTGACAAATTCGTTTTATAAATACGCACACAAAACTTGATATAAGTAGAAAATTATTTTCTTGCCAAGAAGTTTTTGAGTGACTACTCTCAGCACGGCATGATACTTTCTGAATTATACATAGGTGATCAGGCTATGTATATTTGGGGCTAACGATCCGATGCTCATTTTCGTCAAAATAATGTTATTATTTCATAATAGTGGTGGGAGTAGCTTATAAAAATGAGTAGAGAATGAAAGTAAATTTGACAAAATTTTCACAATACATTGATTTGATAGATAACCTGAAATCATTCGTACAACAGAAATTTAAGAGAAATACATCGAGAACTCCTAAGGAGATAAAGTCTAAAATAGTTCCAACTTAGGGTTTACTTAGGAAAAGCGAGACAACTTTCACTTTTAAGCTTCGATCTTATCTTCAATGTTGTTAAGGTCTTGATCGGTTTCTCCTCCTCCTAAAGCATGCACCACTCCACGTGTTCCAGTACCTTCAGCTTGGTTCCCATGGTTTTGATTCTTTAATCTTGGGCAATCACTCCTATAGTGACCTTGATTCCCACATTCATAGCAAGTGAGGTTTCTCTGATTGTTAGTAGTAACAGGACTCCTATAGTCTCGGGTCAAGTGACCAAGTCTCTAATAGTTTGCGCACTTTACAGTGCACTAGCCATTGTGATGAAACTTGCATTTGTTGCACAATGATAGAGTTTCAGCATACTCCTTCCTTTCACCAGACCCATCGGTATAAGCTATAGCCACACCTTGCTTCTTGGGAGGTTGTTGTTGAGCTTGGTTGTTGTTATCAAGTTTCCTCTTATTCTCAGCTTGATGTTTAGCAAGAGTGCTGATCTTTTTGTCCATTAATTCGGTTGCAAATTCAATTGCATCTTGCATTGTCTTATGCTTAGATGCCATCACCCTTCCATGAATCATGTCCACACGATTCTAAAATTTCAGTATTGGACACTCACTCTTGTAGTGTCTCAGATTTCCACACACATAATAGGTGCGAGTTCGTTGATTCCTAGCAGCAGTAGGTGTTCTACAATTTCGGGTTATGTGGCCAACCTTCTTGCAATTTCTGTACTTTACAGTGCACGGTTCATTATGGTGAAATTTGCACTGGTTGCACAGAGATAGAGATCCTGCATATGCCTTTTTGTTGATTGGCCTAGTAGTGTGTGCTCTAGGCACCCTATGCCATTTGTTTTGTTGGCTTGAGCTTCCATTGTGGTTACCTTCCCACATCCTCTTGTTGCTAGCATTCTCTGCTACCTTGTCTTCTTGTCGTTTGGTCTGGCTCATTGAATTGCGGGCCATGTTAGTTTTTGTCTCATAAAAAGCAATAGCCTCGATAACATTAGCCACTCGCTGGGCTACAACCTGCTAAATTTACTCAACACTCATCCCTTGATTAACGGTTGCCATTGTTCTTCAAAGTTGAAAAAGTAATAAGATAAGATTAGTTTAGTTATCCTCGTCGTGCTCCGAAAATAGAGTGCTGTGAGATTATGTATGGTAAATATGAATATGCGCTCATGGCATAAATGAATGATGGTATCGTGTAAGGTAAAGTAATGTTTGATAATGTTTAGGACCTACAAGCTTATAGTACTACCTTGCCTAAAGAAATGTTCTAGTATTTATATAAATAATCCTTATATAAATAATTGTAGAGTATGTTGTGAAAGAATGTAAACACATCTATGTATATATATACGTAAGACTCTCATATTAATATACGTACGATAATATGAGCACGTATATGAATCATGTAAGCATCTAGTACGACCAACTAATGCAACAAACAGTGTATGTATGTCCCGTTAAAACCCTTTTGTATGATGCAATGTTTGTAAAACGGTTATAGTCTAGGTAAAATTCAACCTAGTTCTCTATAACCTTGGCTTTGATTACCAATCTGTAACACCCCAAAAAATAGGTCAAAGCGAAAAATGTTTCCGGGAGCGTTACTTCATAATACCATTGCTCAAGTCATGAGAGAACGACCTCTAACTGTGTCGTTTGAAAAGAAATCTTGAATTATTTAGACACCAATGCACATCATATAAGCCAAGCATCTAATTCACCTGAGAAAAAAAATGCTTAAAAAGTGTCAACATAAAGTTGGTGAGTTCATAGGGTTGTTTAAGTATAAATGTTGAACCAAAGTTTTGTAAAGTATGTATGACTGTTTCAATCCTTGTATGTTCCCCAAAAGGTATGTATGAATTTTGTAAATCAAAGAGTTATAAAGTATGCATGACCATTTCAAAGCCCAAATAGTCATAAAATATAAGTATGAATGTTATAAACCGAAGAGTTGTAAAGTATTCATGACCATTTCAATCCCCAAATAGTCACAAAAATGTATGTATAGTTGGACCCCTATTGTTCAAAGTATGTATTGCCACGTTATTTAAGGCAACATAAATATTCATGTGTGTATAAAACAATGATTACGATTACTCTAAGTTTACGAAACTGCTGCGTAGACTCATATATATGCCACTTTATTCAAGGCACCGTAATTGTTTGTGTTCATGTAAATGTTGTGCTCCGACATGCTATAACGTTCGTTTTCCTGGTGATAGCTAATCACCCGAACGGGGCTGTCACACCCGAATAGATCTATTTCATAACATTCGTGCTTAACATATACCCAGGGAGTGTAACAAAAACCACTACCACAACCACCCGTCACAAGCCTAACTCACCACCAATTCATACGACACAACCTACACACACCCAAACACGTACACCCACACACCACACCCATCGACTACAAACAATATAGATAAAAACGATGCTCCAGTAGTTACAGTTCCATATCCACTTAAAGCAATCCGTAATCATCTTTGGTAAATATAAAAGTAAAGTCCCCTTGTTTCAAAATTAAAAGTTAAAAAAACAATGTATTTCGTCCAAATAAGTAATTGTGTATGTAAACCATTTGCAAAAATGAATTGTAAATGCACATGAAATCGATTTTCAAAGTTGGTAACAAGCATGTTCTCACCCCAAAAGTTGTAAAGTATATGTAAAACAAGTAAAACGTGGGGCTATAAACTCACCTTGAGTGAGTGAATCGATAATGCAAATCACTAACAGAAAATGCGTCACGAATACGCCCGAATGCAACCTAATTAATTATAGGTCGTATGAGTACTAAGTACTTTGAATAACTAAGACCATATATAATTCTATATAGCTACATCACCATCTAATTGTATTTGTGAAATCATATTTATAAAGTAAAAACGTTTATAAATATCTCTTTAGTAAAAACGGCGTAACTTTATCGTTTTAAGTCCGTTTCTTATGTTCTTTACGTCCACGCTTTCGTATTAAGACGATGTATCAAAATATTACATTTTCATATTTTCAACCCCCTGGTGAACAGTACTTTTTACTGTTCATGCACTTTTATAAATTTATTTTTATAAATTTACTTAGCGTAAACCTCGTAAAAGTCATATCTTATTCGTTTTAACTCCGATTTTAGTGATTCTTTCGAGCACGTCTTCGTAATTAAAAGTTTTATCTAACTAATGTATTTTTCAAAAATGTATCTGAGATGAATAGTGATTTTTACTGTTCATAGTTTATAAAATTATTTTTATAAACTTTAATTATCGCAAACATGAGAAATCCATAACTCCTTCGTTATTGATCAAAAAATTATGATTCTTAATGTTTTGGAATCCTAAAAATATGTACTTTCTGAGAAAAATAACCAATCATTTATATCAGAGGTGAATTGTAATAAGTTTTTATAAAATTTCTTTTATAAAAGCGTTTATTATCGTATAACTTGCAAATGCCGTATCTCCTTCGTTATAAATCAGTTTTTCGAGTTCTCTACATGCCTACGATCCTTGTAACATGTAGTATTTTATAAAAATATAAAATAAATACATTATTTTTTGAATTTGATCAGACCCTTGAAGATTTTTACATAAAATGTGTTTAAACTTATTTTTATAGGTTTTTAGCTTAGTACACTTGTTACAAGTCCTCTACAACACAATATATCACATGTCTCATATGTATTAGGTCCTTTAGTCCATTACTTGTCCAAGTATTGTCCATGATAACAAGATCTTAACCTTAATATAGCATATGATAAAGTATTTCAATCTATGATCAAGTGTATAATTCCATTTTACATGTTAATATGTTTCCTAAATGGTGATTTACTACATAGACATTATATACACATAAAATCACAAATGTAAAGAGTGTAGGGTTTTTAGATGACCTTAGAATGAAGTATGATGAAGAGAAACAAGATCTAAACCCTAACTTATAAACAAAACCCAAGCTTCCAAATCAAGAAAACCCTAATTTCACTTGAAACCCTAATCTTGAACCTTTCTTGTTTAACCCTTTTAAATACTAAACAAAGCCTTCAAACCTTCTTGTAATACCTTAGATATGATGTTAGAATACTTGAATACTTGCTAACAAGAAAACCCTAATCTTAAACCTTTCTTGTTTAACCCTTGTAAACACTAAACCAAGCCTTCAAACCTTCTTGCAATACCTTAGATATGATACTAGAACACTTGTATAAGTAGTAAACAAAATTTGTATGGATTGTGTATGGTGTTTGTGTTTGGCCGTGGCTATGTGGCCTAGGAGGAGAAAAAGAGAGTGTTTGAGTTTTCACTTAAAGAAATGTGTTGTGTGTGTTTATCTAACTAGTTAGCACACTTTTATACACCAAGGACCTAGTTTAGATCAAATCTAGGTTCATAAAACACTATTAGAGAGCTCTAGACAAGATGAGGGAAATAAGGAAGAAAAATGGCCAAGATAACTAGTCATGTACCTTAGGTTTAATGAGGCTTTGTTGTACAAGAATTTTGCAAGATTTTATGATATTTTCTCTTGTTTTCTTTACTATATCTGGCCACATGTGTAAATATATAATAGATTATGTAATTTTTTGAGTATTGGGTATAATTGTGGGTATTTGGTTGAGTATAGATAGGTATTGGTGCTTTCGGGTATGCCTAAATGTATTTAATTGCGAAACGTAAATGTTCAACGTAACCAATAAAAATAAAATATAAAAAGTTGATTATTTATTTTGTAAAAATAATATAATGATTTCTTGACGTAAATTTTTATTTGTTTGGTGCCTGTTTACGTTGAATGTTGATTTTTAGTTTACGCGATTTAGCTAAACGTTAGAAATTTAAAGTGGGCGCGTAAAAGTTTAAAATAAATAATTGGATGTTCATTGATGTAAAAAGGTGTGAAAATTTGAGTTGTTACAGTCTCCCCGTTTTAAAAGAATTGCGTCTCACAATTCAGTTCGAGTTGCCTTCCAGAATAGTGTTGATGAAGAGGTGTAGATAATCGTCTTAATCCTCCTAATTATGTGCTATGTAAATTTGCTATATAGAACCACACTGGTACGGGTCTCAATCCTTTGATGACGGTTAACTTTTCGGCGGGTTGTCCTAGGGTGACTAGTGATGTGTCTCGGCTTCTTGGCTTAGGATTTGGTATAAGATGACGTCGTCTTTATAGTAAGATGGAGTAAAGGTCTGCTTAGTTGTTATGGTTACTAATTCGATTTACCGAAGTAAACGCATTTTATGAATACGCACATATTTAAAAGAATTGCGTCCCACAATTCAGTTCGAGTTGCCTTCCAGAATAGTGTTGATGAAGAGGTGTAGATAATCGTCTTAATCCTCCTAATTATGTGCTATGTAAATTTGCTATATAGAACCACACTGGTACGGGTCTCTATCCTTTGATGACGGTTAACTTTTCGGCGGGTTGTCCTAGGGTGACTAATGATACGTCTTCGCCTTTTTGGCTTAAGATGATGTCGACTTTACTGTAAGATGGTTGGATGGGTTATCTTCACTCTACCCCGCCCCCACTCCTACCAAACCCTGAACAAAAAAAATGAAGATGCAACAAAGAAAAAGATTATTGTGTTTACACAAGAGTTAAGAGTTTACTTGGTGATGCATGGATTATTTGTATGTCCTCGTGACAAATTCGTTTTATAAATACGCACACAAAACTTGATATAAGTAGAAAATTATTTTCTTGACAAGAAGTTTTTGAGTGACTACTTCTCTTAGCACGGAAGGACTACTTTCTGAATTTAGAAATAGACGGTGATATGGCTGGTAGTTTTGGGGCTAACGTGCTTCCGGGAAGGCTTAAAAACGATCTTTATCGCGATATGCAACATTTTACGTAACCAACAATAATAGAATGTGCAATGTTGGATAATTATCTCTTAATAATCATTATAACCTTGATTGATGACAACATTTAATCGTTGATTGCCCGGTGTTACATTTATGATCATTTTTTAGTTTACGCGATTTAACTTAACTTTTACAGTTTAAGAGCAACCGCGGTAAAACCCTAAAAAATAATGTGATTACATTAATGTCATTATGACCTAAGGTACGAGGTGGGCACTTAACGACGTGTATAAATATATACAGTGCATAAAAGTTTTATAAAACTTCGATGCAATCTGTATATAAACGTATGGTATTTGTAGAAGCGGACGTGCTATTTTTGGTTTTCCCTGGGACAATGAACTAATGTCAATTTTATCGCGTAACAGTATACACTTTCACGTATCCGATAAAAGAATAGATTGTAAAAGTTGCAATTTATTCTCAAATAATAGTCTGGAACCTTGTTTGTCGTAAACAATATTTGCTTGATGGCCCGTTTACGTTAAACTGTATTATTTCTTGATTACGGCGATTTAACTTAATGTATTTCCATTAAAACAAACGTCTAAAAACAAACGCGTACAATAAAAAAATAAATAGCGACTTTATCAACGTCGTACATTGTCCTAAAACACGGGGTGTTATAGTTCTGACAATACGGAGTATTCATTCACATGATACGGTGTATTCACCAGACTGACCCGTATTTAGTTTGTTTAGTTTAGTTTAAATTAACCGTAGATACCAAGATATAAATGCATGTTTTTTCCTATTTTACACAGGACCTCGTAAAAGAAATATCGACGATTATTTGTGGAGAATTTACAAATCTGTAGATCTTAAAGTGTTGGAGTCTTGAAACTTCAAGACGGCTGTTCAACACACAATCTTGCTCAACAAACCTACATGGGGAATCTACCGAGCAAATATCAGGGGAGTTTTTCATTCTAATTCTTTTAATTTCTCGTATTTTTAATGTTTTAACTATACAACGAGGAAGTTGTATAATTCAAGTGGGGGGATGGGAATTAGAATGATACTTGTCCTATTTTTCACACTAAAATGCTTAAATTATGCTCAAATTAAAAAAAAAATCAAGCATACTTGATATCGTATAAAACACGTACTAGCCGTATGTATATAATATTAAGTATCCCGTTAGAAATAAGAATCACTTTAGAAAAAGTAATAATTAAATCTTTCGGAGTCATATCCTAACGAGAATTGAATTTGAAAATCACGAAAATGCTTCCAGTTTAATGCTTGAATATCTTTTAATTTTTTGTTTTTAATTAAAACTAAAGATAACGATAAACTAGATTATACTAAATATTAAACAAGCTAATAAGATGAAGAATATATAAAGAAAAATATGCTTGTCAAGTAAAAGTGAATAGATTCTTAAGTGTGAAGTTTTAGATCTTAATGACGAATTAATATCCGTCTAAATAATCGTTTCCTCAAAACGTTGGCTTAATATTGAAAACAACTTTTTATCAAGATATTAATTACTAGTTTAATGCCTACTTAATCTTACGGCTTTTGCCCGTTCGACTAAATAAAACACTAAACTAAATAACTTTTGCAAATTATTAATCACTAATCACTTATTAAATTCAACACTTAATTCACTATTTACCAACTTACTTAACAAGCATATAAAGAAAACTACTCGCTAATCATAATAAACGAACAAGCAATAAAAGACATATTTAAACTACTCGCGAATAAACATAACTACACTAAAATCAATAAATAAAGTAACAATAACAATAACTACACTAAACATGGCAATAAGCAATAAATAATGAGTAAAGCTAAACTAATATAGTAAAGAAGAGAGTAAGAAGGTAGAACTAACCAAACGAGAAGAAAAATGAAAAGATGGTGAAATGCGACTCATTTCATAAGCTTCACAACCCAATCGCATTAAGCTCCATGAATAATCCATATATTCAACCATTAATTACCTTTTAATCAATATTTTAAAAAAACGTAAAAAATACTAAAACAAAATACGCTGAACCAAAAATCAAGGCTGAATCTTTTATAAAAGCAGTTTACGAGAATAAGATTTAGCAAGCTTTGAATCATTCATTGAAATTAAAAAAAAATCTTGCCTTCCAAATAAACAAAAAGACATGTAAAATGAAAATTAATAACTAACAAGTACTAGAAAATAATCAATTCATCAGTTTGTTTGAAATCTACGAAAGTAAATACGAACTCGTTGAAATTTATGAAATTAAGATACACCTACTAATATTTATACTATAAAGAAAAAAATCGATTCTATAAAATCTACTACTATCCTACCCCTCATTACTAGAATAAAACTAAAAAAAATGTATTGCGGCTGCTGCGTTTTTTTTTTCTTTTTTTTTTCTTCGCGTCCTCACTACGCAGTAGTCATTTTAATTGGATCTTGGGCTTGGTTAATATCTGACTTGGGCCTTTATCTTTAATTACAAAAACCTTGCATTGAGCCTCATAAATCAATTGGGCTGAGATGAACATAACATAATCTGGGCCGGGTTTCAATATCAGTTGGGCTTGAGCTGGAATAATACTTGAGCATTTAGTAAGTATGGGTTGGTCCGACCCATATAAATGGTGTCGGGCCGGACCAATAAAATATAAAGGCACCGTTAAACTTGATTTTTCATGCTCTTTCCATTTCCGTGCTCGATTTTGTCAGTTTTGGCTTGTTTTTTGCTCATTTAGGCTCGTTTTTAAAGGTAAAAGGTATGTGTAATTAAGCACATACCAAAATCCCCCATACTAAGATATTTTCTTGTCCTCACGCAATGCCATAAGTAAACACTTAAGAAAACTAAGAATCTTAATGCCCCTCGACTAATTACCTCGAAAAGTAGCTAAGTGTTCATCAAGGGGATTTAAAGAATCATTAGTTTTGGAAAGCCCCATTTTAACCATTTTAAATTTTTTACACTTATTACCTTACATATTTTTGTATTTTTCTCTTTTTCATTTTTTTGTACTTTTCTTTTTAAGAAACTAACTAACATGTTTGACTTTCGTTATTTTTATAACTTTTCGGGTCATAGAACAAGACGCATTTCAATCCTAAAATGCCCCA
>BQNB010176539.1:0-13052 GCA_026074375.1 Tanacetum coccineum
TGGCGACCGAGTGAGTTGTCGGTTGACCGATACCCAACGACCGATCATAGTGCATGGCCTTAATTTTTTTTTTAAATATTATTTTCTTATTTATCCACATATATAATCAATACATACAATCAATCTAAACTTTTTTATCATTTATCAACAACTTAACCTAATATATAATATTATTTTTTATATTTAATTTAAATAAACAAAAATATGCAAAACTATTTTTATTATGACATGTAAAAGATTGGCTCAATGATCTAGAAATCTATAAACGACCATGTTGTATGTTTCACATTCTTTCATTTGTACCTTTTTAATATAATATTCAATATTAATACTTACGTACCAACCAATTGGATGGACAATCGATTGATAAACATAGCTTTATAGATAAAAAACTATGGCCTTTCAAACCGGTCATTATACGACCCAATTCAAAGGATATGGCCACCATCTATATATTTGCAGGCAAAACAAAGAAACAAACACATGACAAAAGTATGACAATGACCTCACACTTGTAGAACTTGCGGACAATACCACATATTTGCACAAATGTGTAGAACAAGTTGGAATTTAGCCCGCGCGTTGCGGCGGGGGCTAATTTGTTGGTGCAGTGTGGTTTTTTCTTACTATGTTTTTTGAGGATTTTGTTAAACTTTACATTGACTCAAGTTGTACTTGTTTTGTTAGTATGTTGTTTCTTAGAAGTAGAAGATATATTGGTTTACATTTTTTGATATGGAGCTAGGCCCAATCTAATTACTAAGGCTGGACGGAGTGGTGCCAAACTCACCGAGGTGAGTTCTCACTCGTGCGCGACTTGCCACTCTGGTGGTAAAACTCACATCGGTGAGTTCCTTTTGCTCGGTGAGTTTTGGCATGGTTTTGTGTCAATTCGGTGACTTACTCACCTAGTGTGGGTTTTAAAAATAGTAGGCCCCTCCCAAAATGTAACCGTTTTTTATAAACAATTTTTTTTAAAACCCCACTTTTTACTTATAAATACCCACTAATTCACCTATTTTTATACATAATTATTCCCACTTTTAAATTAATAGGGCTTGTTTACTTCTACACACAGTCAATGAAATTCACGCTTTGGTTCAAAAACTAATTCACGAAGATAGCGTTCGTCAGAAAGCGATGATGGAAATTCACGCTTTGGTTCAACAACCTTACACAACCCCCAACCACGACTCAGAAACCTATAAGGGTGGTTCTTCATCAGAACAAAATACGCACAAGCCCACATCTCCTATTACTCACGGATTTCTTACTGAGAAAGAGTATCAACAACTACTTCAGGATGAAGGGGTACTATGAGAAACATTGGAAGAACAAGCAAGAGCTGAAAAAGAGTGGGATGATAGAATTAAGAAAGAAGAAGTTGAACGCGAGTTATTCATTTTGGAATTTGAAGTGCAAACTGATTCAGAATACGAAACAGATTAATAATCTATGTATTGTTTTTAATAATCTATGTACTAATTTAATTGTGTTGTAATGTTTTTAATTTATGAATAAAAGTTTTTAATTTAGTTAACGTTTTTATTAATTTCGTACGTTTACGTTTACGTATATATTTATTTTTTAGTTTATGAATAAAAGTATTTAAATTAAAAAAAGGGTGAGTAAGGTGGGTTTTATTGGTAATGTGAGTTCTTGTTACAGTTGAAAGGTGAGTTGTAAGGTGAGTTTTATTTTGGAGAGAGAAAGCTGATGTGGCGCTGACGTGTTAGGTGGGTTTACCACCACCACTCCATCCAGCCTAAGAACACGCGCGTTGCGGCATGACGAATTTTTTTTGGACACGTGTGTAGTTTCTATGGATTGGCCATTTTCCTAAGCCGTATTTTTTTCCGAGTTAATATTTAATTTTATTGCTTTTTTATTTGTTTAATTTCTTTTAACCATTTAGATAGTATGTGTTAAGTTGTAACGTTTTTTTACCGTTGTTAATTTTACGTTTTTATGAATTTGTTGTATGGGCCATTTTCTATTGGACTATTATTTTTATGCAAGCAGGATTATCTGCGCGTTGCTGCGGGGCGTTAATTTTCGCGCATTGTTGCGGGGCGTAATTTTATTTTTTTGTGCGGGTTTATTTTTTCGGTTTCATGTTTAATAGTTTGTTTTTTTTTCTTATATGGGCTTATGTGTTGGGCTTTATATTTAAAGGTTTGTTTTTCTTTGCTATATGGGTTTTTTTTAATATAATTTTATGGGCGTCAGAAGCATTGCAATATTTGTGTGGGTTTATTTTTTCGGTATCATGTTTAATAGTTTTTTTTCTTTATATGAGCTTATGTCCCGCGCGTTGTTGCGGGACGTTAATTCTTTTTTTATTTTTTTTCTTATTTTTTCGGTCTCATGTTTAATAGTTTGTTGTTTTTTTATATAAGCTTATGTGTTGAGCCTCATGTGTAAAGGTTGTTTTTTTTTGTTGCTATATGGGTTTTTTTGTTTTTAGTAGCGTAAAACGGCACCGTTTAATGCAATCTAGAGCTATATGTTCGAGACCCTGTCGATTATTTTAAAGTTATTAGGTATCAAAGGTATTTTCGCGGGTATATTTTTATCTGAATAAATCGGTATTATTGTTAAAAAAAATTCCACTATCTTGTGCCAACAATTTTTTTTAATTAATAAATTTATTTATTTATTTCCTATTATTAAAAAAAAAAACTAATTGGGTCAGCCCAAAGTGAAAACCCAATAAACTGGCCCAAAGTGGGAGCCCAAGACCAAAAGTGGAGCCCAACACCGTTTTAATGTGTCACGCATTTTAGTATATATGCTAATTTTGTAAAGAAAACAATATAGAAGTTTGTTAGAAATTAACTTAAACTCTTGGGTTCGTTTTGTAATTTTGTTTTGGATAGATATTAGTTTTTTTGTATGTTTTCCAATTTGAGTCGGTTTATATTTTGGTAGTTTTTTTTGTCATTAGTTGCCTATAAATAGATGGTAGTTTTTTTGTCATTTGATGCCTATAAATAGAGGCCAATAAAATTAGTTTTCTTTGTACATTTGAATAAGAATTTTGGGTTTGGTACCTTTAAATTTGTCTTTGTATTTGGTTTATTAATTTGAATAAAGCTTTTGCTTCATTTGTTTGATTTTGTTGTTTGTTTCGTCTTTGAATTACCAACAAGTGGTATCGAAAGCTAGGTTTAAGATGAAGAAGAAGAAAAGAAAAAGTTTAGGGCTCGTTCGGTTTGAAGGATGTTTTGGTATTGATATTCGTCTGAATTTATTTGGTCTATTAATTTGGATATAGTCAGATTTTGGAATTTCGTTTGGTTGCACCTTGATGATGAACTTAGTGGGTCGGTTGCCAACCGGCTATGGTAAAACACAATATGGTATATTTGTTTATTCACTTTAGGTTTCGTAACTTTTGAGGATATGATCGATGTTGAGGATTGGGTATTTGATTTGGAGATTTTGTTTATTTGTTTTGTCTTTTTTTTATCAACAAAGTTTTTATTATTAGTTGAATCTCAATTCAGTTTAATCAACATAATAAAACCAGTCAACGAATAAGTACCACTGCTAATTAAGTGGTTCTATTACAACCACGGTCTTAATATGAGAACTAAGAAACAATATTACAATTCTAAAGAGAGAATATCAAACGAGAGAGAGAGAATGGGAGTTTAGAAAGAGAGTGATTCTGGCTTCTTTTATATAGGCTTGACCAAAAGAGTTTGAGATCTTGAAAGCTTCAACCCTTGAACTTTAAAGAGCTATCAAAATCAAGCCAAAACACTTTCTAACAATACAAAGCAAATACAAAAAAAAGCGAGTTAGGCCCCTTAGCATTATTTTCAGGCTTAGATTATAATTTTAACATCCCCGTTAATCATAGTCTGGAAAACATATAAAAACCCAAATTTTGAAATCAGTTTTTCAAGATGAACTTTGTCCCGCCCTTTAGTAAAAAATAGGGTTAAAATCATGAAATAGTAACCAACTTTCAGTTTTGTTCCAATTTAGTCACTGCAATTTTCTTTTGATTATAAAATAATAATCAAGTTTGAAAAGTGTTCCGTTTTAGTCACTCAAAGTATCAATAATGTTTTATTATTATGTAATTTTTATGTTTGAGTGACTAAGACGGAACACTTTTCAAACTTGGTTATTATTTTTTGGCATATATCTCTTTTCATCTGTGCATAAGTTGGTTGTACATTAAGTTGGTTGGGGTTAGTGAAATGCAGGGGGTGGGTATTTATTGTTAATGTACAACCAAATAATGCACATATGGATACTTTAAAGATATGTTTTTTGAACAATTACACAATAATAGAACAGTATTGAAACTTGAATGGTTTTTCTGAATAGTTTAAAGTTTGAGTGACTTAATTGGAACAGTGATCAAACTTGGTTACTATTTGACAACATTTTCCCTAAAAAATATTCCTTACTAAATGAAGATCAATTTTAAAATGTTTTGTTCTTTCATGAAACACAGGGTTAACAGCAATCTAAATTGCTACTTGACCGTCACAAAATAATTTTACATTTTAAGAAATGTTGCTAATTTAGATCCATGAGAATTTTAAGGACCCAAACTATCTCAGAAGTCACATAAACCATTGCCATGTATTTAGCTTCTACTGATGACTTTGAGAGGCTATTTTGTTTTTTCCTAGAAATCAAAGAACCATTTAAGCTTAGACAAAAACATGTGACATATTTTCTTATAACAAGACATTTAGCCCAGTTAGCATCCACAAAAGTTTCAAGAGAAGCAGTTGGACACTTGACAGTATGAATCCCTTTAACCGGAGAACTCTTTAAGTATATTACTACTTTAAGAGCAATTTTAATATGAGACTTATAAGGCTTATGCATCAACTGACTCAAACAATGCATAGAATAAGAGATACATGGCCTTGTATGAGTAAGATAAATCAATTTCCCAATCCACTTTTGATACTCGGTTATTTTGATATTGAAAGATTTGTTACAAAGGAGTAGAAAAAGGCTTACATGCAAACAAACAAAAATCCTTTAAAAGATCAAGACTGATGACATCAAATAACGTTACTTTTATAGCATCATTTATCCCATGTAAATAACTCATTTTGTATAATTATTGCAAAGAATTGTTACTTAATAGTTTGTATTTGAGAATTGCAGTAATTATGGAGTACTTGGTGAATATTAGCAAAAAGGCACGCATTCTGGAGCTTAAACGAAGACATTTGAAAATTACTGTTCTGACATCCAATACGCCGTATCCATCAAGGAACACACGACGTATCTGTGTCTACACTTCACCAAAGACCACAAAGGATCAAGGATCAATACGCCGTATCCAGAGAAGACCAATACGCTGATTCAAGTTATGGTAATAAAATATTCTGGAAGATATCGAACGTGGTCCTTACTCCAAGAAACCCCCAATACGTCGCATTGAAGCCTTTCGATACGCCGTATTGACCTAATTCCAGACCTTATAAATAGAAAACCTAAAAACGGGTTTTCAGTGTGCTAAATCATATTTTCGATACCTAAACCATAAAAGTCAATTTTCATAGGAGAAGAAAAGCAGAAGAGGTCTTGCAACGTAATTAATTCCATAAGAAACAACTTGTAATCTCCTATACTCTTGTAATCGTTCAGTTTTTGGTATCATTCGTTAACTCGGTTAGTTTACCTTAGCTAAATTATTACTTTTGTATTGATTATGACGTTTGAAGGCTAATACCTTCGGGTATTAGCCATTATTATGAAGATCTGGATGTTTGGTTTGTTTATCTTGATTTCTTAATTTATCGATGATTGTTTGTTTATGTTTATCAGTTTATACTTGTTTACGTGCTTTTGTTGCGACCTATCATTCAACTTGATCTAGTGATACGGACCAAGTAATCAAGATGCCAGGATGACTCTCTATATAGTGTTTTATACATCCAGACCAATAGGATCACGAATAATAACCTATCTTTGCCCTTAGATTGTGAGCTTAGTTGGACTGACAGGTGACCCTTGGGATCAACGAGTACGTTCTCAATTAATTGGTAAAGACTTGGTTAGTGGACTACTAGTGTATGAATTGCCTTTAAGCAGTAAGTGGGTAAAATCTTGATGAGCTAGGGCGTTAACACTCGCTCGCACCCATAGCTTTAATCCCTAGATAGCATTATACATCAGCAATATAGGAGATTTATGCAGACATAAGTTTAATCTTTCGACAGAATTTCTTCGTATTAGGTATACTTAGGAAGAGACGCCAAGTCTTAGCAATTGATCATGCCTACTAAGATATTGCTTACTAGAATTGCACTATAGAAAACACAATCCACCTCAACGTTCTAATTAGATTAATAATGGTTAATACAGTTTGTCTTATAATTTGCGACTTATTCGTCTTATGAGGGTGGTTTCTGTTTCTTCGTAATATATATCTAAATTTCTTCTTCAGTTTAGGGAAAAACATGACCAAAAAAGTACTATGCAACTCGGCTTAACTAGTACTGGAAGGTTGAGTTGATAAGCTAAAGCGCTTCCCACTTCTAGCCGCAACCTTTATAGATTATCCTAGACCCATGTAGAATTGATGTTTTTTCTCTATTTATTTTTAACGTATTTCTGTGGCTAGTTCTTAGTTATTATTTTTTTCCGTCTTCCCCTCCGTTTTTTATTGTCGTGTTATTAATGTATCCCACCCCTTTCCATCGGCGACCACTTTCACACATACGAGACCTTGGTGCTATCTTTTGAACATTCTCTACTTAAGTTCTTTTTTATGTAGTTTTAACGCCTCACCATCCCCTTTGTCTTTTCTATCTTTATCTAGACCACTCTTTTTATCTTTGGTTCAATTTGCTTGCGTGCGCATTTTAGTGTGTTAAGGCGTTGATTTTAGTCCCCACAAAAAACCCGTCGCCAGAGACTCTCATGGCTGGAAAACCCCTTATACGTCTAGATTTGGTACTTAAGACATCGTTTTAGCATACGGTTAACATAGAATAAAATTAGGACTCTAGCTTTTAGATAATGTCCAAAATACTTATATAAATTGAAATGATTGTTCTTTGCTTCTTAGTGATGACACTCTTCCTACTTACCACGAAACTCCCATCTGACCGGGTACACTGCCCGTTAAACTGTTGTTTTTGGTTAAGCCGACAAAATATAAATTTACAACTTGAAACATAAATTACAACCAAACAACGACACATCATAGACAATATTTGCTTTGAGATAAAAAAAGACCCTGGTTTCAAATACTTCAATACCCATACCCAGAAAGTACTTGACTTTACCCAAATCTTTAATCATAAATTTTGATCTTATAAATTCTTTAAAATTTTCAATCTCTTTCAAGTTGTTGCATGTGATGATAATATCATCAACATATACCACCAGGGCAACAAATTTATTTGATTTATATTTAGTAAACAAAGAATAATTACTTTTACTTTGTTTAAACTCATTTCCAATTAAAGTTTGGGTTAATTGGCATTCTATTATCTAGGAGCCTTTTTCAACCCATATAAAGAGTTTTTTTAGCCCGCAAACTCTTTTATCTTTAGTATCAAAGTATCCATCAGGTAATGACATGTAAACAGTTTTAAAGAGATCACCTTATAAGAAAGCATTATTAATATCTAGTTGGCATATATGCCATTAGTTTTGAATATCAAGAATTATAAGACATCTAACTGTAACAATTTTGACCACCGAAGAAAAGGTCTCATCAAAATGTATGCCTTTTTTATTATACCCCTTAACACTACTCTCGCCTTACACCAATCAGTTTCTCCATTGGGCTTATATTTAATTTTATAACCCCATTCATTTCATATAGGTTTTCCATCCTTAGGATATTCAGTAAGTTCTTAAGTGTCAATCCTATACAATGCATCCATTTCATTATTAATTGCTTCCACCCAGTGTTGATCCTTACAAGATTGCCAATAGATTTTTGGTTCCACATTTTTATTTAACTTAGACACAAAACAAACATTTTCAAAACATATATTGAATAACTCACGAACTTTTCTAGACTAGATTTTACTTTGGAATCAACCACAAAATCATTATACTTATAGGGAAACACAAAAGACTAGTCAGATATTCTTAGTGGTTGACTACTATTATTTTAAAAAATTGTGATCTTCATCTGAATTCTCAAAGGTTTCTTTATTACCCTCAAAATTTATAACATTGAAACCAAGAGAATGTCCAAATTCATTCTCTACATGGTCAATACTTGGATTGCCATAATGAGAAGAGTTGTTGCAATCACTTTTAGGACTAACACTCTCCCTGGTCATCATTGGGTAAATCAAGAACCACATATACAACATCAAAGAAATTAGTATGATTCAATTCTTGGTTAGGTTCATTAGGCATAGCAGATACGTTATTCATCTTAAAAAGGAACACATTTTCAAAAAATATGACATACCAAGAAAGGATAATTGATTCCTTTCAAGACTAAAAGTTTGTACCCTTTTTTAAAACTTAAGTATCCCACCAAAACACATTCAGATCTGCTACTTAACTTATCATGACTGGTAAGCACCGTAGCAAAGCAAAGATACCCAAGAGTTCTTAGATGAGACAAAGAAGGTTTTTTATAAAACAAAAGATTGTAAGGAGATCGTCCATCCAACATTGGTAAACACAATCTGTTAATCAAATAATTTGTAGTAAGAATACATTCAGACCATCAATTCAAAAGCAATCCCCCTTAAAACATAAGGGATCTTACCATATCTAAAAGATACCCAAACGTTATAATATGGCTCTTTGTTGAAAGTGTTGAAAATATATAAGACTTATATATTCCGAAAATCATTCAAGAGATCGTAATGCATGATGAAAATCGTATTTATGTTGTATTAACAATATGTATGAACAATAATTATGAATTTCCTAGTTGTGAGAAGTTTTGATCGAAAATCAATTTTGGGGGTTTTTAAAAATTTAAGTTTCATGAACAATTACTCCTAATAATGCAAATTCAACTTCTACCGGAATCATAGTAGTTATACATTGTAATATCCTAGTTTTAATTATTTGAAAGACAACAAATAAATCAAAATCTCTAAATTATAGGTTTTGTGTAAAATTAGAACCCTAGACTCAAAATTAAGATGAAATTACTTACAATTATTGTTGGTTATATTAAATGTGTTAATCTTCGAGATTCAAGGCTTGATTTTGCGCATGAATGATGAATTGAGAGGGTTTGGGAGAGTTCGTGTCGTGGCTTATTTTTTGGTAAAGGATATGTGGTCTAAAGTTTCAAATTTGGGTCATTTAACCGTTGACACTGAGGGACGGATCCGTTGATCCGTGGAACCCATAAAAATGGGTAGAACACATTTTCCTATTATTTCAGCGATGGTGTTAGGTTTTCGTTCTTGGGAGAAGCTTATATATTTATAAGAGTTATCGGGTTTGAATTTTCGGATATGACATACAAGTCTAGCTTACCTAGTTGGAATGCTTACGATCTTCCCGATGAAAAATCATAAATTGTTAATCCTACTTAGAGTGTGTTAAGTTTAGCATGTATAAGTTGACCATAGCTAAAAACACAACATTTGAACACTTAGACTTAATAAACATCTTCAATACAAGTGTGAGTTGCAATTCGATAAATATTCTAGCGCCTAGGAATCGATTTCTTAATTTCGTGTGATAACCAAGAATGGTTAAACATGTAGATACGAAAAATATCTTTGGTCATTTTATTGATATTTCTGTTATCTATATAAATTAGAATTTTGATTTCGTGTTCGAGCTTGAAATTTGCAATTAGATTGAATAGTGAGATTAATTATCGTTTGAATAATAATCAACTTTATATTTGAAATCCTTTTACGGTCATTTATTGAAATAAAGCAAAGTGAAGATTTATGGAGTATGTTCCATCATTCCTAATCCTAATCTTAGATAGTTAAAGGGTTCATGTTTTAAAGGTTTAATTAAGATGTCGGCTATATTATCTTCGGACGCAACTTTCTCGATAGAAATGTTGCCTTTTTGTCACACCCTGCTAGAAGCAAAAACACGAGGTGCGACGTTTCGGAGGCATCGCATAAGATAGTAGATTACACCATACTTAGTTAAAAGAAATTTAATTTACAATGTTACGTAAGATACAATTCTTGATGGAAGAAACATTTGTCTTTAGAAAACATCTTGGCCAATGGATAACTTTGATTTTAATTACCTTCAATTTATAAATGTTGATCACCTAAAAATGATACTCGAAAAGGTCAACATAAAGTTGGTGAGCTCGTAGGTTTAGAGTGTAAACCTAGTTGTTGTGTCAGAATTTACAATGGGACAATAGTGCAATACAATAGCGGAGTGCAAACAATATTAATAGAATTCCAACACAATTATATCAAATCATATCACAACAATTCAAGTCATACCAAATCATATCAACTCAAATAAATCAATAGTGGTCCAAGCGCTTATAGTTTTCCAAACCTATCACCTCCCAGCTGGAGTTACACAGTCAGATAAGTAGTTAGTATTTTGAAGAATTTCATAACATGGTCATCATTGATGGATCATGTATATAAGAATATCAAGTACGCAATTATTAAGCACATAAATTATTGTCCAATAAGCATAAAAGATAGTTTAGCCACAGTAGTAAAACAATTTGAAAAGTGTTAGGAATGTATAAGAATTGGATGAGACAAAAGAAAGAAAGTAATGACATGAATCATTAATCGTCATTAAATAATTTAAATGTGGTGGGAAGAATTATAGAAGATTTGGTCAAAGATATCAAAATATTTATGATTCTGGAAAGTATCTCTTATGAAGTTAGAAGGTTTCCATACTTACTTCTTGATTGATTACTTATTGGACGGTATTAACAGCTTATTTGATACAGCAGGATCATATATGGTATGTTTTTATTAGCTAAATTCTGACTATGGTTTATACACTTAATGCTGCCAATTAAAAACTTTATGCTGCTGTGAGATATGGTTGAAATTTTATGGACTGATTCATGATTTGTTGCAACAAGTTATAAGCCCAAATGTTAATGCTGCTAATGGTATATACTTAGTGTTGCCAGTTTTAATTAATGCTGCTTGTATATCATTAATGCTGCTAAGTATATCCATTACTACTGTTCGTGATACTGCTAGCGTAAAAAGCAGTATTAAGTTAATACTGCTAGGGATTCAAGGATAGTTTATGCTGCTAGTAGTATCTGATATCAAATGATGCCTACGTTTGGATCTCGGACAAGACAGAAACACAAGATTGTTTGTTTTTGGTGTTTGGATTTTTGGATTTGGTTTACATGTTCTTAACAGATTTAAAGGCTCATATTTATTGAATTAATTAATTACGAAGAAGATTGTTTATTGCCTATTTGAAGTTAAAGTGGAGTTGTTTGAGTTTGTGTTCTTATCATATCTTAAAGTGGGTGTTACACTTTAAAGATAACTTGTTTGTGTTTTCAACAATGTGATGAAGACTTGACAAATCTAGCAAAGGTGTGTGATTTCTCTTATTGTGCTCAATGCTCACATTTGCTATCACTTTGGTCTGGTGTCTCATAGAAGATGAGGATTTTTGTCAAGAGGTTGCGATCTACTTATATTTCATAGATTTATTTATAAGTTTGGAGTCACGTGGATAGTACAAGACATAAGACACAAGTTTGGGTTATTCTACTTCTACATCAAGTTTGTTATACTGAGTTTTCTTCATCAGTAATCATTACAAAAAGCCTACCGAATTTGAAGATTCAAGAGATGGTAAACATATTGGTTTTAGGGGAAGCGTATTGATAAAATGTTTAACCATCAGGATATGTTCATGCACCACTTGAAATGAAAGGTTTCATTACTACTGCTAGTTGTTTATTACTACTGCTAGTTTAAGTTTCTACTGTCTTAAATTCATTATTCTTATTATGCGTCATGGAGGGTAATTTGAGACATTGGAAGGCTGGATTAGTAGTGTAGTATATGGTTTGTAGTTGTAAAGATTCAAGTTGCTTATCTTCACAAGACCCCTATTGGATTATGACAAAAAGGGGAAGAAGATTACAGAGATATGATTTGCAGCTTATTATGTGTGGTGACATGGCAAGGTTACAAAGGAAATCTAAATTAAGGGGAAGTTTGTTTCATTCAGGGAGATCCATGATCTCAACTTCAGGGGAAGCTTTGATTTCATCAGGCTTTATGATGAAGTTCGTACAAGAACATGTTTGTTTTGTCATCATCAAATAGGGGAAGATTGTTGGGAATTATAGATTTGATGAGACAAAAGAAACAAGTAATGAAACAAAAGGATCAAAATCGTCATTAAAGAATTCTACAAGCTGCAAGCTGTTGGAGAATTTGGAAAATTTGGTCAAAGATATCAAAAATTAATATTATAGAAAGATCTCCTTATGAAGAACAGAAGATCAAAGGAGATCTAAGTTAAATGTTAAAAGATTTATGTTTATCCCTTTGTAAAACCTAATATCTCTAGTATATAAAGAGATACAGGTTATAGGTTTATGTGTGCACATCATATGAGAGTCGTATAAACACAAAGGTGTCGTGTGTGTATAGTAGAGTAAAATAGTATAGACGTCTATAGTTTAGCCTCAAGGATTGTAAATCCCTATTACTAGTTACAGTAACCGATCTATTCTGATCAAATAGTATTTGGGGCTGTGATTGAATAAAAGAAAAACCTTGAAAAACATCATTGTTATTATTATTATTCCGCTGCATAATTGTTTATCTTTGATGTTTGTAATCCTAGATAAGATCTAACCAATCTGAGCTTACAACGATTCTTTAGACTCCACAAAAAGATTTGAGTATCATTCTCCCACAAAGGAAAAATGGTTTAAAAGTGAGGCTAGAAGACTCACCTTAAATAAGGATGAAAGTAGCTAAAAAATGATCAAGGAATAACGTGCAACGGTGCCCGGTCACGACCTATTAATAAAGTTTCATTTTAGAGATATGCTATATGAGAATGAGATGATGCATAGGAGTTTGTAAAAAGTTTTTTATTGTTGTAAAAGGATTCGTATCATTGTT
>BQNB010176540.1:0-13051 GCA_026074375.1 Tanacetum coccineum
ATATGCGATTATAGTTACTTCTTATCCTTCTTATTTTAAGAAAACTTCTCATTTGATCCTAACTCTATATATATATATAAACTTATAAAAAAATGGCATGTTTAATATAGTTGAGGGTTAAAATTGTAAATATTACCACATGGACCATATGTGTAAATTTTGGTAAATATTGGTTCGGGACTCGTTTGAACTAGTTAACGGGTGATTCAATACACGAAACTTGCGTCATTGTTTTCCAAATCATTTCTCTTATAAAAATGAGTATTTACTTGGTAGTATTTCATAAATATTTTTATAACATTTAGGAAACAATTGTGATTTATTTGGTAACCCGGTTATGTCTCGTCCGAAAGTAAAAATAAAAATATATTTTTAACCCGAATATTTGCGTTATCAACAAACGTTTACGAATAAAATGATGACTAGTTTATTAAATATTTTTATTTAATAAAAAGTGTTAATTAAATATAATTTAGTTATTTTCTTGTTTCTAAATCTTGCGAGGGCATTTCAGTCACTTTCTGACTGTTTTTCGGTCTCGGTCAAAACTAAAAAGTTGTCAGGAATGTCGTTTTACATCAAATTGCTTTAGAGTTCGGGTCGTGAAAACGTGATTTAGTGGTTCGTTTTTTATACGTCAGCTTAGAAATAACATATATCTCTTTTAAATATGTTCAGAAAAATTACTGGTTACGGGGTAATCGCTTTTATGTGACAATAAAAGGCCAAAAGTCAAAAAGTCAAATCGGACCTGAAAAGTCAAAGGTTAGAATAGTCCTTTAAAATTCCGAAAATTACCGGATGTTACAAACGAGCCAACATAGCAATTATCATATCAATTCTCCTATTACAAGTTCCGCCCATACAAGACTTGTAATAATTAGATTCATACATAATCCCATGTAAACATAACTGTGACGGGTTTTGCTAACATAGCAATTATCATATCAATCCTCATATTACAAGTCCCGCCTATACAAGACTTGTAATACTTAGATTCATACATAATTCCATGTAAACAAAATTATGACGGCTTTTGTGTAATATGATATTGTATAAAGTTATAAAAAATATCCTTAGAGATCATTGTTTAACTTATAATGTCTGAGAACGAAGTGAGACCATTGTGTAACTCACAATGTCTAAGAAGTAAAATGAGACCATTGTGCAACTCACAATGTCTGAGAACGAAGTGAGACCATTGTGTAACTCACAATGTCTAAGAAGTAAAATGAGACCATTGTGTAACTTACAATGTCTCAGGTGTAAATGAGACCATTGTGCAACTCACAATGTCTTAAAAAAATGTTCTAGTATTTATATAAATAACTCTTATATAAATAAATGTACGATATACGCAAAAGATGTAAGCATATATATTGTATATGTGTATGTCATGTAAGCACTTAATGTAACAAGTAATGTAAGAAAGTAAGCAAGTAGTGTGTATGCACTTTGAAATCTCGTGATTTCATTTCGAAGATTTGTTGTTTTAGAAGGAGGGAAGAATTTGTTGATGAATTTCGAAACAAGAAAAATTTTGGTTTATATTTTTATTTCACTATTTTGAATATAACCTAAGTTTGAATAATAAGTCTTTAACATTAAAACCTTAGGTTATAATTATTTGTGTATTATTAATTTATAACATAAGATATGTAGTTTAAAAAAATACAATCTTCCTAATTTATGTACATAATCGCCCCCCCCCCTCCCTTAGGAATATATTTTGATTTTGTTATTTTGTTTATTTACTTTCTTTTTTGTTTATAAAACCTATTTTAAGAAATAAGAGTAAAAAGGTTTTTAGCAAATATTGTGTAATCTTCAAAAATGAGAAAAAATATTTTGTCCCCCCCTATTTTCCTTCATTAGGCCGGCCCCTATGGGGTATTATTTACTAAAATCTTTTATTTTTGAAGCTTAGCTTATTTTAGGAAAAGAGTGTAGGAAAAATGAGATAAAATCTTTTAATTTTGCAAGAAAGTTATTTGTGTCTTCCCCTCCCTTTTCTTCTTATATAGCCGGCCATATTCCTCCTCTCCACCATTATTCTCTCAAAAACTTTACTCCAAAAACTTGTGTATTCATCCATAGAAGTTGCAAGGAGGAAGAAGGTGTAGGTGGTTCCGGTTGGTTATTCAAGTTTTGGTGTTTGTGGTGTAATTCTTTGGTGTTCTTGGAGTGGTGTTCTTGTTCTTGTATTCATCTTAATCTTCGTAAGTATTCCATGTTCCTTGTTTCATCTTTGTATTCTATGATTCACATATGAAGTTTTCATAAAAACCTAAAAGATGTAAGGAAAAACATGTGTTCTTAATCTTCTTAAATTATAGGGCGTAATCTTGTTAAAATGGTGTAATAACATGTTATGAAACCCTAAATAATCATTAATGATGTTTTAATGAAAACCTACAAGATTAAAAACCATAGGACATGTTTTTATAAAGAGGATTGGTAAGAATTAGGGTTTATAAGTCTTTATGTTTCTGACCAGAATTTTGGGTCGTGTTGATCGGGGTATAACTTGGTGATAAAAACGAGTTTTGACATGATTCTTGAGCCTAAAGTTAAATTCAAAGAGTCTAGTTTCTGGAAAATCCAGGCTCATGTCAATTGGAGGTCGGGAAGGTCGATTTTTAGATTTTATAAGATTAAGTATCAAATCTGGAATTTCTATCCGAAAAAAGTCAGTAGTAGTATTTGATTTTTATTTCTCAAACCGTAAGGAGTTAACCTCTAAAATTCGAATTGGTAAATCTTAATGATATTAGCTACATCCATGATTTTTTTTCCGAATTTTCTGAGTTGTCTAAGTAGGGTTTTAACGCGTGAACTTTTCAAAGGTACCAGCAGGTCATTTTTTGAGACATATTTTGTAATGATGGTTGAAAGGGTATTTATACATGGTAATAAAATCCACTAAAATTTAGGGACATACTAGACACATGTAGGAACCTCTGTAATTTTTGGTAAATTTTTAGGAGCTCGTTTAATGGGTCTATAAAATCAGAAACCAACCCTTAAAAAGTTTGCAGATTCTGGAAATTAAGAAAACCCTAATTAGGTTACATTAAGTACTATAATTAGTAAGACAAAGCAATGAGCTTATAAAATAAGATATATAATGATATGTAATCATGGATTCATGTAGATCCGGTGAAGAGGGAGTGATCTCTTGCCTTTGTGTTCTTTCTCTCAGTTGCGTGTTTGTTAAGGTACAGATATTCCGTCCTTTTAGTGAGGACACCTCATGACTTGATTCTCATTCGTTTAGCTACTTCGATTCATTTGATATTCGCTGATTTTTCGCTATCCGTACTCATGACTCATTGATATTCGTTGATATTCTGTTTGATTTGATATTCGCATTCGTGATTCCTTTGATCTTTGTTTGAATATGATATTAGATCTGTCATCTTGATTGATTTATTGGTAACTTGTTCAGTTTGCTTAAATCTTTGTCCGAGCTATTTGAACTAGTCATGGAGGTACCATGACCATGTCATTGATGCACCAATGGCATGACACTATCTGTGGTGGTGTGATTAGTCCATGGCGTTCTCTTTTGTACGCTAGCATTTGATTATTATTAGATTACATATGTATGTATACTCGTCATTGTACTTGTGTATATGGGTATGACTTTGTTTTGCAGGGAGCGTATGGATGCATCCTAGGTACTTTGTTCCGTTCAGTTCAGGTGAATGGTTGTGTGTGTGCTATACACCCCATATCACATTTGGTACATCAAGAGTTGCAAATCCTATGTACAACCGATTATGTGGCTATATAATTCTATCTGTTTTGGGTCTATTCATGTATCATGTTTAGACATTTATCTGAGCTCGTGGGCATTCCTCTGTTATTCTTGATACTTATTCGTTGACTTGTATATCGTATGATGTTTGTTTAGCAGGTTCTCGTGATTCGTTACGTTCATTCTTTTGTCTTATTACCTTTTTATTATTATATCTGTTCACTGAGCGTTAGCTCAGCCGCATTTTCTTTTCTTGCGGCAGGTAATAAGCGGGAAGCTGAGATTTGAGTGTTGAGAGTAGGAAGCTCATGGAGGACCGACCCTTGATAGATTCCCTTTGTTTGGATTTATGTTAAAGACCTATTTCATTTGAAGATTTCTTTGCATTTAGACTTTGTTGGAATTTAATACTTTTGGAAGTCATTTTGTCACATGACTTAGTATTTTTATTTAATAAAGTCTTCTGCTTGCGTTTATATGTTCTGATATGACACCATAATGTGACTCTTGGTTCTTTAACGGAGCGGGATGTTACAATTATGGTATCAGAGCTCCCAGGTTTCGCCCTGTAGAACCTAGGTTATGACCTGTGAGGATTGAGTAGACATTAGGCTTCCTTCTGATATGATCGCTTCCCTTTGTATTTTGATCTTAACTCTAAATTGTCTCATGTTCATAATGTGTTTCATATATCTCTCTTGAGAGGTTATAACTATCATCCGTTGCATGTCGTTTCATATCCGTTAGATCATATTCATGAAGAGTTGTCTTTTACCGAGGAGCCTAAGGCTATTTTAGACCGTCAGGATCGAGTCATGAGAAATACAACCATTCCATTCGTTAAGATTCTTTAGAAGAACCATTCCGAGCGTGAAGCTACTTGGGAGAACGAAGAATCTATGCGAGCTAGCTATCCGTATTTGTTTCCGTAATTCGGTACGTCTCGTTTAATCTCCCTACTTTTTTGGGATGTGTTGATGAATTCAAGGCTAGGTTGGCAAGTTACAAGTTGGAAGGAGATGCTCTCAATTGGTGGAAGGCTTTTAAACAAGCCAAAGAAGGTGAGACGTATGTAGCTACCTTGTCATGGACGAATTTCCATGACATCTTCTTTTTGCGGTGCTTTCCCAGGTCTGAGCAACAAAAGAATGAGAGGGAGTACCACACGATTCGTCAAAGAGATGGAGAGACCAGTGGTGAGTTTATGAAGAGGTTTCTCAGGTTAGCAGGTTTCGTGGGTAAGAAGGCAGGTCCCCCGGAGGAACAGGCCAAGCATTTCAAGTGGGAACTTTGTGATTAGATTCTAGATGGGATAGTGAACACAGAATTTACTGATGTGGCTCAAGTGGCCAATGCTGCTAGGAACATTGAGATTCTCCGTGAGAGGTCAAGTCATAATAACAAGAGAAACTGTGATGAGGACCGTATTCGACCGACAGCTCAGGATATCAATCAGAGGGGTTATGATCAGAAGGGTTATGACGGTCGCATTTAGTGGACAGGCAGGGGGGGGGGGCGGGGGGGGGGGGGGTTGGCGCAACAGTAAATCAGAAGGTCCATGGCAGGAACCTGAGGTCAGAAGTACAACTGGTCTTCTCAGGTCATTCAGGTCTGGAAAGGATACTCGGACTATGCCTCTCCTCCATGCGACACATGTGGGAAACTTCATCCGGGCAAGGCATGCCATAGGGTTACTGGAGCTTGTTTCACTTGTGGTTCGACTAGCATATGGCAAGGGATTGCCCTAAGAATGGTGGAAACGGTGGTGAGGGAAATAGGAACGACAATCAACTTGCTGCTAAGGGGTGAGTATTTTCTTCGACCAAGGATCAGGCATCTAACTCTTCAGGTACCGTTTCAGAACTCTTCCTATGTACGATTGTGATGTGTTTGTTTTATTTGATACGGTTATTGTGAACAGTATGTTCTTTCTCTTACATTTTCTAAACTATTAAGTCCTCTATTACACATAGATTTTGTTTGATCTTTTTCACGCTTGGGAATTTAATGTGGTTATCAATGGGGGGGTCTGTTTGAGTTTAGGAGTTGTCCGTTACGTTTTGATGATAAGATTCGTTTTGCTAATTTGCTTCCTTTAGAAATGAGTGATTTCGATATTATTCTTGGTATGGATTGGTTGACTGAGCACTCGAGATACAAATCGATGCCTACGGTAAAGTGTCTTCTTTGCGATTTGATCAATCTTGAATTATTTACCAAATTTCCGACCTAGTAAGCCCATTTAAAATATATATGTCTCAAAGCCCGAACATTAATTTCTCACAGTTGAGAAGGGTTCCTAACATCAATTATTCGGTACCTCCATGTAGGGGCGTTTGACGTTTTAGTATAAAAGGGAAATTAAGTCCATGATTCATTGGTCCGTTCGAAATCATAGATAGAGTTGGCGAAGTTTCGTATCGTTTGGCGTTACCGCCACGATCATGTTCATAATGTGTTTCACGTATCTCTTTTGAGAGGTTACAACCATCATCCGTTGCACGTCGTATCGTATCCATTAGATCAAATTCGTGAAGATTTATCTTTTTCCGAGGAGCCTGAGGCTATTTTAGATCGTCAAGAGCGAGTTATGAGATAACTTTTCTGTTCGTCAAAACTATTTGAAAAAAAAATCAACCCGAGCGTGAGGATGCTTAAGAAACCGAAGAAATGATGCGGACTATTTATCCTCATTTTTTCGTAATTTGGTACGTTTTCGTTTAATATTCGACTTTAATTTCGCGGACGGGATTTCTTTTAGAGGGGAAGAATTATAACACCCTAAAATCTCAATTAACATTTTAAAAATTATATCAATAAATCCACAGGTACAAAAAAATAAAGAAAATAAAAATAATAAAATTATATAGTATATTTTCTTTTGTAGCTTTCTTTTAGTCTATCTTTTTCTTTGTGCCTTTTGTTCGTAATCCATTTTCGTTAACCATCATTGTAAAACCCAAAAATATGGGTTACATTTTATTTTACCATTTTGAATATAACCTAAGTTTAAATAATAAGTATTTGACATTAAAACCTTAGGTTATAATTATTTGTGCATTATAAATGCATAACCTTAGATATTTATTTGTTTAAAAAAATACTTTTCCTAATCTAATTACCCATGCCCCCCTTATGTTTAGTATGTATTTTTTCCTTTTTTTGCAAATACCTATCTTAAGTAATAAGTGTAAAGAGATTTGACCAAATCTCTTGTAATCTTCTAAAGGAATAAGAAGATTTTGTCTCCCCCTCTCCCCTCTTATATAGCCGTCCCCCTCCTCTCTCCCTCATCATTCTCTCTCAAAAAAAATTCTCCAAAACTTGTGTATTCATCCATAGAACTTGCAAGAAGAAGAAGGTGTTGGTGATTTCAGTAGAGTATTCAAACCTTGGTGTTTTAGTGTGATTTGTTGCTCTCATCCCTTGGTGTTCTTGTTCTTGTGATTCTCCATCTTGATTCTCTAAGGTATTCCATGTCTCTTTTGAATTCGTTCTTTGTGTCTCCATGATTCACATAAGTTTTTACATAAATCATAGAGTTGTAAAAAAGAAAACATGTGTAAATAATCTTGTTAAATTGTATATGGTTGAATCTGATAATTATGGCATAAAGACATGTTATGAAACCCTAGATAATCATTAATGATGTTTTAATGAAAACCTACAAGATTAGAAACCCTAGGGCATGTTTTTATGAAGAGGATTTGTAAGAATTAGGGTTTATATGTTTTGATGTTTCTGTCCAGAATTTTGGGTCGTATTGATTGGGGTATAACTTGGTGATAAAAATGAGTTTTGACATGATTCTTGAGCCTAAAGTTAAATTCAGAGAGTCTAGTTTCTGGAAAAGTTGAGTTCATATTTTTAGAAGGTCGGGAAGGTCGATTTTTAATTTTTATAAGATTAAGTGTCAAATCTGGAATTTCTGTCAGAAAACTTCAATAGTAGTATTTGAATTTTAATTCTCAAACCGTAAGGGGTTAGCCTCTAATTTTTTAACTGGTAAATCTACATGATATTAGCTACATCCCTGATGTTTTTTAGATTTTTCTGAGTTGTCTAAGTAGGGTTTTTACGCGTGAACTTTTCAAAGGTACCAGCAGGTCATTTTCTGGGACATATTTTGTAATGATGGTTGAAAGGGTATTTATACATGGTAATAAAATCCACCAAAATTTAGGGACATACTAGACACATGTGGGAACCTCTGTGATTTTTGGTAGATTTTTAAGAGCTCGTTTAATGGGTCTATAAAATCAAAAATCAACCCTTAAAAAGTTTGTAGATTCTGGAAATTAAGAAAACCCTAATTAGGTTACATTAAGTACTATAATTAGTTAGACAAAGCGATGAGCTTATAAAATAAGATATATAATGATATGTAATCATGGATTCATGTAGATCCGGTGAAGAGGGAGTGATCTCTTGCCTTTGTGTTCTTTCTCTCAGTTGCGTGTTTGTTAAGGTACAGATATTCCGTCCTTTTAGTGAGGACACCTCATGACTTGATTCTCATTCGTTTAGCTACTTCGATTCATTTGATATTCGCTGATTTTTCGTTTGGTTTGATATTCGTATTCGTGATTCCTTTGATCCTTGTTTGAATATTTCGTATGATATTAGATCCGTCATCTTGATTGATTTATTGGTAACTTGTTCAGTTATATCTTTTGCTTAAATCTTTGTCCGAGCTATTTGAACTAGTCATGAAGGTACCATGACCATGTCATTGATGCACCAATGGCATGACACTATCTGTGGTGGTGTGATTAGTCCCTGGCGTTCTCTTTTGTACACTGCATTTGATTATTATTAGATTACATATGTATGTATACTCGTTATTGTACTTGTGTATATGGGTATGACTTTGTTTTGTTGGGAGCATATGGATGCATCCTAGGTACTTTGTTCCGTTCAGTTCAGGTGAATGGTTGTATGTGTGCTATACACCCCATATCACATTTGGTACATCAGGAGTTGCAAATCCTGTGTACAACTTATTATGTGGCTATATGATTATATCTGTTTAAGGTCTATTCATGTATCGTGTTTAGACATTTATCTGAGCTCGTGGGCATTCCTTTGTTGTTCTTAATTCTTGTTCATTTGATTCGTATTTCGTATAATAGTTTTTTAGCAGGTTCTCGTGATTCGTTTCATTCATTCTTTTATCTTATGACAATTTTATTATTATATATGTTCTCTGAGCGTTAGCTCAACTGCGTTTTCTTTTCCTGCGGCAGGCAATAAGCGGGAAGCTGGGATTTGAGTGTTGAGAGTAGGAAGCTTTCAGAGGACCGACTCTTGATAGATTTCTTTTGTTTGGATTTATGTTTAAGACTTATTTCGTTTGAAGATCTCTTTTCATTTAGACTGTGTTGGAATTTAATACTTTTGGAAGTTATTTTGTTACATGACTTAGTATTTTTATTTAATAAAGTCTTTCGCTTGCGTTTATATGTTCTGATATGACACTATAATGTGACTCTTGGTCTCTTTATCGGAGCGGGATGTTACAATTATGGTATCAGAGCCAGGTTACACCATGTAGAACCTAGGTTATGACTTGTGAGGATTGGGTAGACATTAGGTTTCCTTTTGATATGATCGCTTCCTTTCATATTTTGATCTTAACTCTAAATTGTCTTCGCTGTTTCCTTTGTTGATTACTAAGATGGTGGGCACACGTGGATCTACCCCTGAATTTTCGGGTCCTGCTTTTGAGACGGCGGTGCAGCGAGCAGTTGATGCATTGCTACCTAGTCTCACTACTCGGCTCACCAATGAGATCCGTCAGAATGGCGCTGGGGGAAGTGGTTACCAACCTCCCACCATCCACACCTGGTTGGAAAGGTTTGGGAAACAGAAGCCTCAATCTTTTAGCGTCGTACCCACTCTAGTTGATGCTGAAAACTAGATTGCTCACATTGAGAAGATATTCGAGGTTTTGGGATGTGCTGATGAATTCAATGCTAGGTTGGCAAGTTACAAGTTGGAAGGAGATGCTCTCAATTGGTGGAAGGCTTTTAAACAAGCCAAAAGAGGTGAGACGTATGTGGCTACCTTGTCATGGAAGGATTTCCGTGACATCTTCTTTTTGTAGTACTTTCCTAGGTCTGAGCAACAAAAGTATGAGAGGGGGTACCATACGATTCGTCAGAGAGATGAAGAGACTAGTGGTGAGCTTATGAAGTGGTTTCTCAGGTTGGCAGGTTTCGTGGGTAAGAAGGCAGGTCCTTCGGAGGAACAGGCCAAGCATTTCAAGTGGGCACTTTGTGATTGGATTCTAGATGGGATAGTGAACACGAAATTTACTGATGTGGCTCAAGTGGCCAATGCTGCTAGGAACATAAAGATTCTCCGTGAGAGGTCAGGTCAGAATAACAAGAGAAACCGTGATAGGGACCGTATTCGACCGACAACTCAGGATAGCAATCAGAGGGGTTATGATCAGAAGGGTTATGACGGTCGCAGTTATGACAGGCAGGGTGGCAACAGTAACCAGAAGTCATGGCAGAACCGAGGTCAGTAGTACAACCGTTCTTCTAGGTCTTCAGGTTAGAAAAGATACCCGGATGATGCCTCCTCTCCTCCATGTGACATATGTGGGAAACTTCATCCGAGCAAGGCATGTCATAGGGTTACTAGAGCTTGTTTCACTTGTGGTTCGACTGGGCATATGGCCAGGGATTGCCCTAAGAATGGTGGAAACGATGGTAGGGGAAATAGGAACGACAATTAACCTGCTACTAAAGGGCGAGTATTTTCTTCGACCAAGGATCAGGCAGCTAACTCTTTAGGTACCGTTTCGGGAACTCTCTTCTTAAATGGTAGTGTTGTTTTGTCTTATTTGATACGGGTGCAACACATTCTGTGGTTTCTGTTTCATTTACTAAACACATTAGCATCTCCCCTACGCTACTTAATTATACCTTATCGATATCTACGCCTATGAGAAGTCTGGTGATCATTGACCACGAATATCAGAACTGTCCGCTTTGATTTGATGATAAGATTCGTTATGCTAATATGAATGATTTTGATATAAAATTCTGGGCATGGATTGGTTGACTGAACTTCGTGCCACTATCGTTTGTCATACCAATCGTGTCATCTTTGGTGATCTGAATAGCCCCGAATTCATCTACCTATTTCAATTTCGATTTCAATTTCGAGGACGAAATTTTCTTTTTAGAGGGGAAGAGTTGTAAAACCCAAAAATCGAAAAGTTGTAAAACCCAATAAATTTTGGTTTAATTTTTATTTCACCATTTTTCTAAATATAACCTAAGTTGAATAATAAGTCTTTTAACATTTAAAATCATTAGGTTATAATTATTTTGTGATTATAATTAACATTACATAAGGTATTTGTTATTTATATATATATAATTTTCATTTATATATTTATTTATATATACTATATTTATATTTTATATATGGCCGCCCTACCCCCTTTATTTTAGTTATGATATCTTTTTTTTTATTTACAAAAACCTATTTTAAGTATTAATGTTAAAGGATTAAGCAAAACTTTTGAAATCTTCTAAAAGATAAGGAAAAATTTTTATCTCTCTCTTCTCGCTCCCATATATTACAGGCCGGTCCTCTCTCCTATCCCTCATTATTCCCTTCTCAAAAATTTTTACTTCAAATTGTGTTCATCCATAAAATTTGCTGAAGAAGAGAGGTGTGTAGTAATTGGTGATTCCAGTTAGTGTTTTTCAAGCCTTGGTTTTTTGGTGTGATTCTTGGCTTAAATTCTTTGGTGTTTCTTGTTCGTGTGATCCTCCACATTCTTGATTCTCTCTAAGGTATTTCATGGTATTTGAATTCACTCTTTGTTCGTCACCATGATTTCACATAAGTTTTGCATAAATCATAAAATTGTAGAAAAGGGAAAAATGTGTATTTATCTTGTAAATTCTTTTGATTGAACCTGAAAATAATCTTGTTTAAAATCTTGTTATGAAAAACCTACGATAATTATTAATGATGTTTTTTAATGAAAAACTAAAGATTAGGAAACCCGAGGACATGTTTTTATGAAGAGGATTGGTAAGAATTATGGTTTATATGTCTTTACGTTTCTGTTCAGAATTTTGGGTCGTGTTGATCGGGGGCATAACTTGGTGATAGAAATGAGTTTTGACATGATTCTTGAGCCTAAAGTTAAATTTAAAGAGTCTAGTTTCTGGAAAAATCAGGCTCATGTCAATTGGAGGTCGGGAAGGTCAATTTTTAATTTTTATAAGATTAAGTGTCGAATCTAGAATTCTATCTAAAAAATTCAGTAGTAGTATTTGATTTTTAATTCTCAAACCGTAAGGAGTTAGCCTTTAAAAATTCGAACTGGTAAATCTTCATGATATTAGCTACATCTATGATTTTTTTAGAATTTTTTGAGTTGTCTAAGTAGGTTTTACTTGTGAACTTTTTGAAAGTACCAGCAGGTCATTTTCTGGATCAGTTTTGGTAACGTTGGTTAAAGGGGTATTTATACCTGGAAATAAAATCAACCAAAATTCATGGACATACTAGACACACGGGGAAACCTCTGTGATTTTTGGTAAAATTTTAAGAGGTCATTCAATGGGTTTATAAAATTAGAAACCAGCTCTTAAAAAGGTTCACAGATTCTGGAAATCAAGAAAACCCTAATTAGGTTTCATTAAGTGCTATAAGTAGTAAGATTTAGCAATGAACATATAAAATAAGATATATAATGATATGTAATCATGGATTCTTGTAGATCCGGTGTCGAGGGTGTGATCTTTTGCCTTTGTGTTCTTTCTCTCTGTTGCGCGGTTGTTAAGGTACATATATTCCGTCCTTTTAGTAAGGACACCTCATGACTTGATTCTCATTTGTTTTAGCTACTTTGATTCGTTTGATATTCTGTCTGATTTGCTATCCGTACTCATGACTCATTTATATTCATTGATATTCTGTTTGATTTGATATTCGCATTCATGATTCGTTTGATCTTTGTTTGAATATGATAATTAGATCCGTTATCTTGATTGAATTTTTGGTAACTTGTTCAGTTTGATTAAATCTTTTCCCGAGCTATTTGAACTAGTCATGGAGGTACCATGACCATGTCATTGATGCACCAATGGCATGCCACTATCTGTGGCGGTGTGATTAGTCCACGGTGTTCCCTTTTGAATGATGGCCTTTGATTATTATTAGCTTACATATTGTTAGCCACAAAATATTGAGTCAAACAAGGAAGTTCGTTCATTAATTATATTATGTCTCGGTTATTAATTAATTAAACGTTGT
>BQNB010176544.1:0-13050 GCA_026074375.1 Tanacetum coccineum
CTGATCCTTTTACAAAGGCTTTATCAAATAGGAAGCTTACTCAACAAGCCAGGGGCATGGGGCTTCGTCTTGCTAGGGATGTAAAACATTTTATTTTATGATAATGATACGTTGGTATTTTGTTATTCTATATTATAAATTATGTCCTATATTTGCATGTTTAAATCCATGAATAATAAATGTATTATTCTAAAATTAATCCATTATCGATTAACAATATAGGAATATTGTTAAACTAAAATCCAAATTTACTTGTGCACAAATTTTATTTTTAGCATAAGTTGGACATACCATATTTAACTCTCCTTAATAGTACAATTTGATACAAATAGTGATGTTTATTTTTTCAAAAATGACTCTTAACAACATTTTAATCTGAAGTGAATCTTGTATATGATTTTATTTACTAAATCATAGACATTGAGACGCATGTATGTTTAGCATACGTGATATTCCTTCTTGATATTTGTCTAAGTTATCCCTGAAATAAGGTAACTAATAAGGGCTCCTGTCAAATGTTTTAAATTTCATATAGTGACTGAACACCTTGTAGTCAATATAAATTTGTACTCCTTCTTCAAATTATTGAAGAAATTACCACAGTGCCCCTCGTAGGTTAATCAGATGTAATGTGTGGGGGGTACCTCACCCCAAAACACTACCAAAAACTCATATAGATATGTCTCAATGATTTTTTGGTAATCTTGATTAATCATATATACGAGAAACGGAATCGTTAAATATGGAATGACATTGATCCATATCCAATTTAACAACGTATCCGAACAAAAGGATGTAAATTCATAAATACATTGTTCAAGCCCATGTTTAAACCAAACTCGAATGTTTCGGGAGCATTGGCGTTTGCTAGAAACGCTTACCAAAGTTATTATATTATTTATCGATTCCCAAAGTGGGAGCTCTGTTGGAATATGTCCCATCGTAAATAAAGTATATTACGAAATTATTTATTTGAGCTTAAGGGACGCATAACGTTAATAACGTGAACAATTTTAAATTATTGTTTTAGTAAACAATAATTAATATATTAGTTATAAGTTTAAATGTTAAACATAAGGACTAATATGTATATCGAGAAAAAGGAAAGTGGGGTCCCTCCCTCTCCATTGTAACCGCATCTAACCACACATAAACTCACCTACCCCTTGTGGCTTAGGGCTTGATTTCTTTTTCCTCCATGATTTCTAGTCAACTATATTAAGGAGGCCATGGGATGCATTATGGATTAGGTGTGTGTGTTTTTTTATGTGATAATAATCCCCTAAATCTCTCCCTCTCTCCCTTCTTTTATACGGCTAAACAAACAGCAACCCTTAGGGTTTTGTTTTTCTCTTTTCTCAAGTATTGATTAGATCCAAGACTTGCGATTATTGTTTACTTACACTATTAGTACTAGCATACTTCATTGTTTGCTACGAACGTATTGTGTGTGGAAGCTTAGAGGGATCTTCTTTTAGATCTTGGGGTTTCACGCGTTGTTATTATACACACGCGTATATTGAAGACGGAGTTGTCGGTTACCTCTTAACGGTGTATCGATTCGAGCTAAAAGGTACATATCTTCAATCTCTTGTTAATTATTGTATTCTACATGTAATCTATTTATTCCGCTGCGTACTCGTGATATTTAATTGTTAATAGATCTAAAACCCAACATCAAATTACCAGACTACCCTCAAACATCTCTTTAAATTATTACACTTTGATAGATTTTATTGGTCGTATGACAAAGGAGCGATGAGCGATGCTATTTTTTAGAAGACTAATTTTCCAATGCTTGTTTAAAAAGCTGTGACAAATGAGCGGTGAGCTGTGACACATAAGATAGGATTCACTTAAACCAACACATAAACACATTAAATCACAACGTTGTTCAAAAAAGTTGGTACGATGACTTCACCAAAAATTGTTGGCACCAATGCACCATGTTGCCATACCTATTACTCTTTTGAGCTCAAGTTTAATTCTAAAAAAAATAAGCTATTTTGAGATATTAATTGTGTTTGCTATAAAGCTTGTAAAATCTTTTCTTATTTTATAAGCTTCATGGACTTTTAAATTGTAAACTACTTCTTCAAATTTCAATATCGCAATTCGTTAGCTACATTGTCAAGAAAGGAGGGTTTTATATGATTTGGGTCTGTGTGACAGTGGATTCAAACCTCGTAAATTAGTCTGTTAAAAAATCAAAAACTACAAGAAAAAAAAGTTCAAAGTTACGAGAACCCAAGTCACAAAACGATAGTCAACGGGTGTTACTTAGTCATCAAAGTTCAGTTCGAAGTTAAGGCTATGGTTACACAATATCATCTTTTTATAAACCTAACTCGATTAACCATTTCAAAAACATGTGGACCCTCTTTTGAAAAACAAGTAAGTTTGGATCAGTTGGAAAATTTCTCTCCTTTAGATACAAAGACGAGAATCCGATCCTCACTCCTTGCAAAAAGACCGGAGGTCCTTTAAAAGATTTGAATAGTTCGGAGCCAGCGCAGATGAAGCTCCGTAGCCACAGAAGGATTAGTTTTCTCCTTGTGAGATTTGAACACTTGACCCCCGCTTTGAAATACATACTGATATTCTTCCCGTTCGATCGGCCCTTATGGTCAACAATCAAAAAATTTATATAACTTTGTTAGATTCTAAAATCGTAAGAGTTTTATCACCCAAGTATATAGATATGTTCATGATATCCGGTTGTAATATTTTGAAAAGCATTCGTTAATGTAACTTTTTTCTTGGGTTGTTTCAAATTTGATTTATTTTTTTATTTTTTTATTTTTAATTTTTTTTTTTTGATTGATATAAAATATTAAAGAATGAACATATACACATGGGCAGAGTTTGGTTTAAAGGTTGAAGTGGTATACTCATTGAGTACACACATTTTAATTAACGCTAATCACATGGATTAAACATTCACGTGAATTAATTTTTTAAATAAAAACTGTCGCCCGGGAAAAGTGAGCGGGAAAAATGCCTGCCAAGAATTACATATGAATTTTTGGTCAAACCTTTAACAAAGTACCCAGGCGACATGTCGCCCAGAAACCAACTCAAAACTGACTAAGAAAGTCTATCAGAATTGGTGCCACTCGACGACTTTTGTCGTTTAGATGGTGTTTCCCGGCACAAATGTCGCCCAAGAAAACTGCGTCACATGTTCTACTTTTTCTTGTAGTGAATAACAAAATACGGCATATTAAAAATATCACATTAAATAATTAATAGATAGAAAAAAAGTACATTATTTTGGCTCGAAGGCATTTATAAATTACAATAACAAATAAAAATGTTGAGTTTTGGACATAATTAAAAGTTCAATAGTTTATCAAAAACTAAAGTCAATGCATCGCACGGGTCCAAATGTGAAACCACTAACAACCGGACTTTAATTTATTGAATCATTATGTTACGTTGAGTTAAAATCAGCAACATGTAAAAGTAGACGGTAACATGTAAAAGAGAGTGAGGGGTAATAATATCCGTGCATGTGAGAATAGAAAGTTACCATACATACATATAAATTCCGAAAATAAAACCACTCTTCCTTCCTTCCAAAATAAACCATAACCCAAATCTATATATAATCCCTCCTTCATTCCCAAAAGGCACGATCATTCGAGTTATTCAATTTATTCGACGATATTTGATTAGGTATGATCATGGCTATCGTGTGTGTTTTCGTTTATATTTAAGTTGATCAAATGTAGTTTTTTTGTTATATATGATTATAGATTAAGTTGATCAAATTTATCAAGTTTAATCTCTTCTAAACATAAAAAGTTTAATCACTGCTTGATGCTTACAACACCTAGTTTATATAACTGTATATTGTTATTAAGTTTTTGGTTTTTATGGCTTTAGAATCACATCAACGGCCAAAGTAATTTGTTAGCTAATACGTGAGTTTGCTGCTATTTGAGTGATTTCTAGGTTATATGTATCAAGTTCTAAAACCACAAAACATTATTTATAAAACAATATCACCTGTCACTCAGTATTCAAAGTAACGACAATGAGTTTGTTTTGTCTCAGGTCTAGAGTTTCTCGAAGCTTTTAGATGAATTACACAATTGACGAAAACCTCGACGTTCCTAATTATCTCATAGCTTCCACTGGTTCCTGTCGTCATGATTTCTGTAAGTATGGTAAGCATCATGAACACGTAAAGTCTGCTATTCCGAGAAAGTTCAAACAAACAACAGTTGTCGATAAAGAGAAAGTTGCTAAGACCGTAGTTCCAGTAGAGAAAAAGAAAACCACAACAGTTGCAGATCCCAAAATCCCAAAGCTTGCTGAAAATGTTGCGTTACCATCTAAGAACACACAGGTTATGAGACGGTCTTTGTCAACAAACGGGAAAGCAATGGGGAACGAGGCAGCAAAAAACGATGTTATGAAACGGTCTTTGTCAACACACGGGAAAGCAATGCGGAACGATTCTAAAAATGGCCCTCAGAGTGTTGTTTTGAATAAGCTCCCTGAAAGCAGGAAGAGTAAGGTGAAGGCGTTGGTGGGTGCTTTTGAAACCGTGATATCATCGTGTAAGCCAGCTGAAAGCAGGAAGAGTAAGGTGAAGGCGTTGGTCGATGCTTTTGAAACCAAGATATCAGCGTGTAAGCCCGCTGATAACTTTAGTGAATTCGAGGTCAATGAGAATTATCAGAAAAATTTCTAACCACACGCATTTTAAATAAGATAATGATGCGTCGATCTTTGTGGGTGCATCTAAAATTTACGATTGTAATTTTATTTCGAATTTGATCCGTGCATTTATGTGACAACGATCATAACAAATATGTATTTTAGTGTCCTACAATAGTCCTATAACTTTATTATCTTATGCCTATAAATTTATCCATCTTAAACTCTCTTTCACGTTTCTTTTTTATGACGTCTTAATTTAATTATTCACGTATGTAAGTTTGATCAAGTTTACTATAAGAGGAAATTAATTAATTAGCTAACTGTCATTCTGCTAAAAAATAATGAGTCTCATCATGTTTTTATTAGTCAAATAAGAAAAATTCGTATATTATAGAATCAAGTCATGGATACCATGAAAGCTATTTTTGGCACAGGGTTTATGGGGATTTATCACGACCCGGATTTTTAAAATAAGCCTGACATATAAAATAAATCTCGTTTGTCACACAAACTTATGAATGTTTATAAATCTCGTTTACCACTCAAAGATTATTTTCAACTACAAGTATTATAAACTAATGTTATAATGTGTCAATATTTTTAGATTCTAAAATCCTAAGATTTGTAATATTATTTTGCATCTAATATGCTAAATGGTAACTTATCTTATAATAGAGTTGATTGATATAAAGTGTTAAAGGGTGAAAACATGCAATATAATGGAGTTTGGTTCAAAGGTTAAATTGGTATTCCCTTTTTTAACAGTTGGAAGATAAAGAAGCAGGATACCCGCTAGCACATGCTGGGGCGTTAATTTTTCGCGCGTTATTGCGAGGCAGTAATTTTTTATTTTTTATTTTGTGCGGGTTTATTTTTCCGGTCTCATGTTTAATAGTTTGTTTTTTTCTTATATGAGCTTATTTATTGGAACTCATGTTTAAAGGGTTTTTCTTTTTTTTTTGATATATGAGTTTTTTTTATAATATAATTTATGGGATTACGTGTGCCTTAAATGACAATCGTGCGATAATGCATGACATTTTATTATTGAATTTTGTGCGGGTTATTTTCGGTCTCATGTTTAATAGTGCGGGTTTATTTTTTCGGTATCATGTTTAATGGTTTTTTTTTCCTTATATGAGTTTATGTCCTGCGCGTTTTTTTTTTTTTTTTTTTTAGCGAATTTATTTTTTCAGTCTCATGTTTAATAATTTGTTTTTTTTTATATGGGCTTAAGTGTTGGGTCTCATGTTTAAATGTTTGTTTTTTTAGCTATATACGTTTGTGTCCTTGTCGATTATTTTAAAATTATTAGGTATCGAAAATGTTTCCGCGGGTATTTTTTTATCTGAATAAATCGGTACTCTTGTAATATATTTTTTTCTCCCTATTTTGTGGCAACAATTTAAAAAAAAAGTTAGGCCGGCCCAAAGCGGGAGCTCAATAAATTGGGCCAAAAATGGTACTGTAGCAAGGGGTGGAGAAACGACGTCGTTTCCCACGCCCTTTAGTATATAGATATAATTATTCATTCTCATACCCACATTATCAGTTAATATAACCTAAATAGGGAAGAAATCAACATCCGTTTACTGCTGATTTAATATAAGGTTTTGTCTAACATAGTTATATTTAAGAGCTAAGTTTAACGGGTTAAAACATATATAAGTCCTTCAATCATGAAAACATTGATATACATATGGAGAATACAATTTGTTGTTCACACATATATAAATGACACAAACATCAAATTCTTAGTAAGAAATATGGAGGACAGTTGACCCAAGCAACGACTCGACCCCATCAGCAACAATCCGACCAGCTCGTATCAATGACCGAACATCGATTTTTCATATCTTAAGTGTTACATATATTAATTAATTTTGATTGAAAAATAAGTAGCTATATTGTTCCATTTGATATATGATTAGTTTAAAATACTATATGACTCAGTGTTGGGATCGACTAGTCTTCTTTTTTCTTTGCTAAAAATGTGTGCAATGGACGAGATGTAGTAGTGAGACGGCCGTCTTTGAGTATCCACGGCCTCAGTCTTGTCACCTATGGGCCCGACGGTGTTGTTTTATAAACACAAAATCATTTTAAACGACACATAAAATATGATTCACTTAAACCAACACATACACACTTACTTGTTGTTCTAAAAAGTTGGTACGATGACTTTATTAGATAGATTTATTTTCCATAAATTGAATCATGTTGTAATATCGCTCTGGGCGGTACCCGGGGCTTCGACCCCCTTTAAAGCGATATATCTCTTTGGCGCGATATATCGTTTCTCGGCGGAGACCCTAAATTATAAAGGAATTCTTGCAAACTATATATATAATTTAATAAGTTATTAATATTCTTATTATTTTTAACTATATAATCTTATGTATATGTTGTAAAATTAACAATATGTGTGGTTTAATTCATTTTGTATACTTTTATTAAATCACGATCAAGAAAATCAGAATACCAAAAAAAAAAAAAAAAAAAAAAAACACAAAAAATCGGCCGATTTTGACTGATTTTTGACCGATTTTGACCAAAACCGATTTTTTACCGATAAGTGAAAAAACGTATCGGTTGACCACCGATAAGCGATATATCAGTGATATATCGGCCGCCAAGGCCGATATTTACAACACTGAAATGAATATACAACCACGTCTCTTTATATAGAGAGACAAATGCTAACAATGGAAGGTTCCTTCCATTTTCCCTCACCACCATAAACCATCAATCACTTCCATTTTTACAACCATTCAAACTATTCTAAGCTCATATTTAATACATTTCTAAGGTGGTTACAAGTGCTGTTCAAGGTTTTCAAGGTTTATTGAAGGGTACAAATTAGGGTTTTGATTTATATTTTGGGTTCAAGATCTAAAGTTTTTCTCCTCTAGAACTAGGTAGTTTTATTCTTAATTCTTCCATTTTGTTGATAAAATTCTTGAACCGATCACTATACCCTTTTATATTTAACATATTCATAGTCAAGTTTTATAAATCCTATAGTGTTTGTGTTAATTTTCAAAAATAAACAAGATGAACTTGTGAAATAATGAAGTTGTTACACTTTCTTTTATAATATTTTCAAGAACTGAAAAAAATGATGAATAATTTTCAAGAACTGAGAGATAAGATAGTTTTAGATCATAAAAAGAATTTGAAAAGATGGTATTAATAATATACTGTGAGTACCTGAGTGAGGCAATGGTTGATACTATGCTTTCGGGAACTAGGAAAGTAATTGAAGTGCTTGATAGGAAAAAGGATTTGGTTCTTGATGCTAAAGAAAGAAATGAAGTTGTGAATGATATTAAAAGGAGTCTGAATAAGCTTCATCAAATGTTTCTTGATATGTCGGTTTTAGTGGAGACGCAAGATCGAGGTTTGAATGACACTGAAGAGAATCTGGCGAAAGTTGGAGGCTTTGTGAGTGGCGGAACGAAATTTTTTGTTTTATTGCTAAGCGGATGAAGTAATAATGCATAGCATAAGCATAGCAGGCGCATTGGTGTGTATAGATACGGGCAATGGTGATAATATTAATGTGTCATAATCCTTCATTATCGTGTCGTCTCATCTATTATTTCAAGTTTAGTTCTGTGATACTATGTTAAATAGTTTCATTGTTTAGGACATTTTAAACAATGAATCATATTCTAACATAGTATCACTATTCATAAAACTTGAAATCATAGATGAGACGACTCGGAAATGAAGATAATGACACATAATATTATCACCATTGCCTGAATCAAACACACCCAATGCGCCTGCTATGCTTATGCTATGCTTATACTTCATCTGCTTAGCATAAAACAAAATGTTTGTTCCGTCACTCACAAAGCCTCCAGCTTTCGCCAGATTCTCTTCAATATCATTCAAACCTCGATTTTACGCCTACACTAAAACCGACATATCAAGAAACATTTGATGAAGCTTATTCAGACTCCTTTTAATATCATTCACAACTTCATGCCTTTCTTTAGTATATATCAAGAACCAAATCCTTTCCTTCAAGCACATCCAAATACTTTCCTAGTTCCCGAAAGCATAGTATAAACCATTGCCTCACTCGGGTACTCACCCGTCTCATTATAATACCATCTTTTCAGATTCTTTTTATGATCTAAAACTATCTTATCTCTCAGTTCTTGAAAATTATTCATCATTGTTATACGACCAAAATCTTTTCATTGGGCTCATGAGTTTTTCGAAAGTGAGTTCCAACTCAGTCAAATCTTTTTTGGTCCTCATGAATAACTAAAAGTGAATAGTATAAACCAAATTGATAACCAACGATAGTCTATATCAAAGATTTTTACAATAATAAATACATATTGTTATTATGTCTTTTTTTTAACAACACTTTATTAAAAACTAGCAAGAAGCTAAAAAAATTACAAAGTTACAAGATGAGGATTTTTTAGCCAATCAACCCAACTAAACGACACATTACATCTAAACCGACTCCAATAAAAAGAATACGACACAACATCATCAAAAATATCCGCCTTAGAAGGAGAAACCACACCAAAGACACACTTATTACGATAAGTCCAAATTAGCCACCACAACCCAAAACACACCCCTTCTAACAACCTTTTATGCTTGATAGGAATCCGAAGATTTACGATCCAAGAAACCCATTCATCGAACGTATGCACATTTCCACATGAAACCACAACTCCCACCAACTGAAAATCTTTGCGAAAATAATCTTTCACAAACAAGGCAATCAAAAAATAAATAACTGACAAATTCCCGTGAACGCAAACAAAACACAAAGCGGGACAAAATAAATAGACGGAATATCTATACATCTCCGGGATATATTAAGACGGGATATATTATGTCTTTTTACGGTTGTAATATTTGGAAAGAATTTGCTAACGCCTAAAGGTAACTTGCCTTGTTCCATATCTGCTTGATATAAAGTATTAAAAGATGGAAATATACAATAGGGTAGGGTTTGGTTTAGAATTAAAGTGGTATACTCGTTGAGAGTAGTTCATGTGTTCGAACCCTTAACTTGTCTTCTGATTTCGACTTTACCTTTTTCTATTTAAAAATTTGTTATTTTTAATTGTTGTTTCCTTGTTGGTGGTTATAATTATTCATCCTCATACTATCGTCAATTCTTCATTATACCTTGTTTAAAACTGGATTAAATACATAGCTTCGTCAATCCATGTAACCAAAATGCATAAAATAGAAGTAGAGTAACAAAACACTACAACTACCAACAAGATCTTATTACTCTGATAGAATTACAATGAAAGAAAAAAAAACATTTTAGATCATTGATGATATACAATTAGTTAATGAGTCTCACCCTGTTTTTACTAGTCAAATAAAAAAAATTATAGAATTAAGTCATGGATACCATGAAGGTTATGTTTGGCACGAAGCTTATGCGGACACATCAGGACTTAAACTTTTAAAATAAATCGTTTTTTTAAAATAAGTCTCACTTTTGAACAGACTTATGGATGCTTTTATAAGCCACAAGCCTTTATAATCCCAAACTCATAGAAAAAGGGTTATGAGGGTTTATAACTAGTAAAATTACTTAAATACTCTTCAAATTATGATTAATTATCACGAAAAGCATATGCAGACTCATCGAGACTTGAATTTTTAAAATAAGCCTCAGTTTTGAACAGACTTATGGATGCTTTTTTAAGCCACAATCCTTCATAATCCCAAACTCATAGAAAAGGGGTTACGAGGGTTTATGGCTAGTCAAATTACTTAAATACTCTTTAAAATATGATAAATTATCACGAAAAGCTAAAAATTTATGTGAATTTAATTTAATATATTTTTATGAGATTTTACATTAATAAACTTCAACTTCAACTAATTCGCTGAACATTTTAATAAAAATATAAGCTTCGGTTTTTAACTTATAATTTAGGCTTTAACCTCTGCACAGTCTCAACTCCAGCCTTAGACCCAAATCATTGCGCCAATCATACCCGAAGTTTGAAAATCCTCGACATTTTTTACTACTTGTTATTTAAAATATGGTTTGTTTTAGATACTTTTAAGAGTTAAGTACATAGATCGTCCTTGTGGTTGTCCCGAAATTACACCAGTCGTCCATGTAGTTGTCCATTTTGAGTTGACCGTGTCGATAGTCCATTTTAAACCGTAACCATCCAAAATTTCGTTAACAAATAATATCGTCAGGGGTATTATTGTCATTCACAATAGAATAATAATAACCCTAGCACCAAACGTAGCAACACCACAAACATATAACTCCGTCCCCTCCTCCTCCCAGCCATTTACCACATTAACTCTTTCATTCATTACAATTCACCCACCAAGATCGTGAGTCACCGTATTTCACCCAAAGTAAATCCTAATTCACCCACCAATACATGTCGAAGGAAAAATGTAATGTCCTTATCTACTAATATCTTATGTGTTAGCTTATCTGCATATATTTTAGCTTATGTGCTTATATTTTAGCTTATATGCTTATTTGTTAGATTATGTGCTTAACAGAGGTCTTAAATGAGTGTTTGTATTAGGACAATGTAACCTGAATATTTAGGCTGAATGGGATTGAATGGGATCATATTTGCAATTTGTTTTGTTTGGATATGATCCAGTTTAGGAGTTGCCTTGTTTAGGAGTTTTCTTGTTTAGGAGTTTTCTTGTTTAGGAGTTTGTTGTTGTTTTGCAAAGATCATTGCTATCAACTTAGATACTAGCTCGGAAAACAACAACTCAGACTCTGACAACAACACCTCAGACTCATCTAGCACTTCTCAAATTAGCACTTCTTAGGAGATTGATTATGACTCTCCAGAATACAAAGGACCACCTAAGAGTTTGCTAAAATGGTATGACTATTTATCAGATGAGTATAAGGAAAATGGCAGGTTATGAGGTTTAAAATCAGGAGATAATTAGAGTGATGCAAAACCTTTTTTCTCAAACATTTCAAAGGCTAAAGAATGTATGTTGGCTAAAGCACAAGCATCTGATGCATCTTCTAAGGCTAAAGTACAAGCATGTGGGTCAAAGTCTAAGCTACAAACATCTAAGTCAAAGGCTAAGCTACAAAGATCACCTAAAACCCTCATTGTCAAAAGCCATGCACCAATAACAAATGGTGTACTTGGGCTTGTAAATGCTGAGACCTGGGATGCTATTCTTAGCAAGACCTTTGGAGTAAAGATACCCCCAACTATGGCTTGTGCAGAAGAGAAGAAAGGGAAGAGGAAGATTAGCAGGGGAAGCAGAGTTTACCTTTTTATGAATTTTGGTATTTTGGTCCTTATGTAATGGTAGTAGATGTTAATCCATTATGTACTTGTAAAACAATATGTCTGTAACTGAATTTCTGATGTTAGAATGGTTTGTGTTTTGGTTAATGAAGTAAGGATATTATGTGCTTATTCTGCTTATTTGATTGACAAATGTGTATCCAAGCAGCATTGATTATCAGCTTAAACACATAGCATGTCAGGATTTTGCTAAGGTAACTATTCTTAATTTTCTTTTGCAGAAATAATTGTGCTTAGTTCAAACAGCTCATATGACAAGAAAGGGCCATCAAAAGCAAGTGTTCCTATATTTGAGGGGCCATCAGTACAAGGATTGCTAGACTGGTATGGATATAACACTATTGAGGAATATCTATCATGGAACTACTTTTCAAGCACAGACAAGGATATCACTGATAAGGATTGCATTCATGTATCTAACTATGCAATGTCTAAAGGTAAATATGTACCAGTTTCACAGAAGTACAATCCTAAAGTCAAAAGTGATGTATGAGTCGCAGAATATGTCCTTGGACTAGCAAATGTTACCACATGGGATGAAAATGTGAACAAAATAAAAGTGAGGAAATTTGAAATTTATGCAGACAAGGCATAAGGGAAAAATGGTGTCATATGGAAGCTGATCATGTTCTTGTTAAAAATCAAAGTATTTTAGATTGTCTGACATGGTAGTCTAACATGTATTAGGTTAAAACTTGTATGTTGGCTTATGTAATGGTGATCATGTACTATTTAAAACCTTATGTAATTTAAAGTAGTGTTTGGATTTAAATTTTGTGTGTTATTGAACAGTTTGTGATGTTCTTGGTGTGTTTGGTTTGTGTGATAATTGCAATTGGAGCTTCTAATTGCAGCTTGCATTTGCGGGTTGCAAATGCTTGCTTGCATTTGCATCATGCATTTGCATGTTGCATTTGTAGCTTGCATTTGCAAGTAAGCATTCGCAAGCAAGCATTTGCAGCTTGCATTTGCAAGCAAGCATTTACAAGCAAGCATTTGCAGGTTACATTGGTAACTTGCATTTGTAGCTTGCATTTACAGCTTGCATTTACATCTTGCA
>BQNB010176545.1:2494-13050 GCA_026074375.1 Tanacetum coccineum
GTAGTAACTAGGCTAGTATGCCTTTTTCCCTTGAATACACCTTTCATTTCATGTTAGCATTTATTTTCCTTACAATCTTATAATCAAATTAGCTTTCAAAATGTGACAATTCAGATTATTGACCTAACACACTTAGCTCCTGGGACGACCTCGGATTTACTAAAACCTACACTATACACAATTGGGTTCTCTGTCCGTTAGTGCGTTGTAGACCAAAGGTAAACTAGTTTTATAAATTTAAAACTAGGTAAATTGTTTAAAAGAAAATATGCAACAAGTTTTTGGGGCCTTTATCGAGGAGCTAAAACTGGTTTCTTATTTGAATTTCTGTAATATTTATGCATTTAAAAAATTACTCTTGTTTCTAATTTAGTTTTTCCTTTATTTTGTTTTGTTTATTAATTTTGTCCGAGTTAAATTTTAGGTAGCAAGATGGGTAACGTTGACATCAACACGCTCACTATGGAGCAATACTTGGCATTGACTCGAGGGAACCAAGCTCCGGTCATGGTTAAACCTGAGATTGGGAACACTATCAACTTTAAGATGAAGAGCCCGTTCATGAGAGAATTAAAGGAAGACACCTTCTCAGGAAACAAAAATGATGATGCTCATGAACATGTAGCAAGGGTTTTGGACATTGTCAGACTTTTCTACATCCCAGGAGTTTCTCATGACGCAATTATGTTGCGTGTATTCTCTATTACACTCACTGGAGCTGCCAAGAGATGTATTGACAGGTAACCTTCAGGAACGATCAACGCTTAGGATCTACTCGAGAAAGCCTTCATCCAAAGGTATTCTCCATTTTCTAAGACCGCCAAACAGATTGAAGAGATTCATAACTTCAAGCAAGAAGATGATGAAACATTGTAGCAAGCTTAGATAGGTACAGTGACCTCCTCTACAAATGTCCAACACACGATCTTAACAGCCAATAGAAAGTTAATATCTTCTACAAGGGGTTGGACATCTCAACCTGCCAAATGCTTGATTCCCAAGGGTTGATCCCTAGTATGACACCAACCCGAGCATTTGAGTTAATTTAAAACATGGCACATCATTCACAGAAATAGCACGACGGGTCTAGTAACAGGAGGACAAGTAGTAGTAGCTCAGATGGAATTGTTGCTGTCACAAGCAAGCTAAATAATCTTGGGTGAGACATGAAGAAGCTTATGAGAATGTTCATGCTATCCAAGTAGGTTGTGTACTTCGTGGAGGAACGCATATTAACAAGGAATGTTCGCTCAATAAAGAAGTCAAGGGAGTCGAGGAGGTCAAGTATGGTGAGTTTGGAAAATCTTTTCCAAACAATGGTAGAAATAGAGCTAGGTACCGTGTGGGTCCACCGGGATACTACACGCGCATGGAGAATCGCCCACCTTTTGGCAAAAAGAAACTAAGCATTGAGGAACTCATCAACAAGCACATTGAGGAGTCAACTCAGAGAAGGACTGAGATTGAAGAATAGATAAAAAAAACTTTAGGAGAACATAGATATGAACATAAAGAACCAAAATGCCGCACTCAATAACTTAGAAACGCAAATTGAACAACTAACAAAGGATTTCCAAGCAGGGGCTGCTAAGGAGGAGCCTAGCACCTCTATCCCAATTGGTCATTGCAAGATGATATTTTCTTACAATGATGCCTCGAGTATTAGATCTTGTTCTACTCATACTAGCGAACTCCTTGGAGCATCTTTTATCTCTAATTGTGATGTGCAAGTAACTAAGAAATAGAATCAGGGGTCATCGAGAGTTTTTCCGTGCCAACTACCTCCAAAAGAATTAAATCCAGGAAGTTTTACTCTTTTGTGTACTATTGGTAGCTTTAATATGTATGCATTGGTAGATTTATGTGCTATTGTCAATCATGCCATACTCGATGTTTAAAAGTTTAAAATTAACTAGTCTTAAGGAAACAACAATGTTAGTTGAAATGGTTGATATGTCAAAAAAACTCTTAGGGGAATAGTGGAAATGTTCTTGTAAAAATTGATAAGTTCGTATTCCCATCTAATTTTATAGTTATTGATTTGTTAGAAGATCCTTATGATACTTTGATATTGGGTAGACCATTTCTAGCTACCATTCATGCTCGAATAAATGTTTTCAATAGAGAAATTTCGTTAGGAATAAGGGAAGATAGGATTTTATTTGATATGAATGGAAATGTACATCACCTACCTACCCCTATCAAAAAAGTTTGCATGGCTAAAATAATCCAAGAGGAAGAGTCATCTAATCTTTTAGAAATAGCTGAAGATCTATTCTCATATAACTCTCCTTTGTGTTTGAAATTTGAAAAGTATAAAACCAACTTAGTTTATGCTTTATCATTACCCCGTTCATAGTTCGAGGATGATTTAGAGTTGGTACGTATATAAACAAACTAGTTAAGTTGAAGGTTGAGCAGATCTATTCTCATAACTATCCCTTGTGTTTGGAATTTGAAAAGTATAAAACCAACTTAGTTTATGTTTTATCATTACCTCGTATATAGTTCAAGGATGATTTATAGTTAGTATGTGCATAAACAAACTAGTTAAGTTGAAGGTTGAGCTAGTGTACATTTGCCTTGATGATTCTTATATGGCAAAATCATACATCTACACTACATGCACTAGCTCATTATTGAAGATGATCAGTTTCTCGAGCCTTAAAGTTTTAGCTATTGGATGGATGGTGACTAGTGACGAGGAGATTGTGAAATGTAAACTATTTGTTTGTGTATTTTTATTTTTCCAGCTTTAGTTTTCCATCCCATGTCTTTTATCCTTCCCTTATTCATTCACGGTCTTAACCTTTAGCTTTCTCGAGTTAAGGAATTGAGCAATCATAGGTGTCCCATTCATGGATTTGGACGAGCATATGTGGTTTTATCGCCTTTTCTAGAGCATTGGTATTGGTAAAGATCACAAGAATGATTCACCCGTCAAAACCTTATTATTATATCAACCCTTGTTGCCGTTGAGAATTGTCTAGACCTTAGCTCTAGTGGTGAAGTTTTATGTACTCGCCAAGCTTATGATAGAACACATGCTATGACTGAGCGTTTGAGTGATCACCCCGAAATAAAACACGTAGACTAGTGAGAGTTGAGTGATTTTGTTTCCCTTTTTGTGAGGTGTTTGACTTTGATGTTTTCTAGCATAGGTAATTTTTAAATTTATATCTCCCGAGTTAAGTAGGGGGTATCTTTTTAGAAATGATTCTAAAAGGTCTACTTGAGGGCAAGTAGAAGTCAAGTGGGGATATTTTATAACATCAAATAGTTTATACTTTTTAATATCAAATTCCCTTGTAAAAATACTTAATATTGTTATATTTCTATGAAAATATGCACTTAACTGTTTCATATTTAGAAAAATATGAGCTTTGGAAGGGAAAGACGCGAAAATGGAAGGATACGTGAAGAAAAATGCTTAAGTGACTCCTCCAGAAGAAAGTTACGACATAGTTGGTTCTAAGGAACTATGCCACAACCCATACTCTACTCGACCTAAGAGGTTTAGTCAAGTTTATAGTTACAGTGTAGTTGGCTCGTTAGGGCTACGCCGTAACAAATAATGGAAATCATACAGGGAGTTACTGCGGCATAACTCATGCCTTTGAGTTACTCCGTAACTATGTCAAGCATATCAAGCAATGTGTGTAATATTGAACTATGACGTAGCTCCTCACTTAGGGCTACGCCGTAGTTGGATTAGGCCTATAAATACAAGCCCTAATTCTGCTTATTTCGTCATTCTTTCGATTGAAGACTTACAAGTGACGACTAGGGCTTCTTTAGGAGGGATTTTCTAGCTCCATTCACCATTATTCAAAGGGAGAATTTGCTTTAAACCGATATTGTATTAATCATTCATCAAGTGTTTGTAGGAATTATAATGTTCAATCAATCCAATAATTCATTCATTATTACTTCTGCAAACTTTAATATGAGTGGCTAAGCACTTTTAGTAGGCTTTTTAGTTTAATTTTTTTTTGTGGATATTCTAATTGTTTTTATCGATCCCTGTGTTTTGGTAGTGCTAAGGCTAGTGTAGATCCTTTTAGCTGTTGAGTAGGCGTGAACAGTTGAAAGGTAGTATATTAGGTTACAAGAGATAGGATGACATCTATTTTGAGTGTAGGGGTTGCCCATACCACCGCCTACATTAGATTAGACACTTATAAAGCGCGAGAAATCCTTTTAGAATGGTTTAATGTCGAGTAGTGGGATTGTCTACATTTAGACAACTCTTTAAGTAGTTGGGGGTTTAATGACTACGACCTAGATGCCCAATTTATGTGAGCAATGGGACTAAGATCATAGGAAGTATATGTTAGGTTACGATTACAACTCGGGCCTAATGATATTAGATCCACCATATAAATGGTAATTAGACATTGCACTTGGAAAAAACATCTTCACACTAATAGAGTAGTGAGTAGGCTAGTACACTTTCTCCTTTGAATACATCTTTCATTTTATTTTAGCATTTATTTTCCTTACAATCTTATAATCAAATCAACTTTCAAAACGTGACAATTCAGATTATTGACCTAACACATTTAGCTCTTGGGACGACCTTGGATTTACCAAAACTTACACTATACACGATCGGGTTCTTTGCTCGTTAGTGCGCGGTAGACCAAAGGTGAATGAGTTTTATAAATTTAAAACTTGGTAAATTGTTTAAATAAAAATATGCGTTAGTGACGAAGTAAGTATCACTATCTCGTGTAGGAACTCTAAATAGGCCACACACATCAATATGTATCAGCCCTAATAGATCCCCAGCCCTATTCCCTATACTAGAGAAAGAGTTCTTTGTCATCTTCACACATACACATTGCTCGCACACGTCAAATGAATCGGATCTAGTTGACTCAAGAATACCATCACTTTAAAGTTTCTTGATGTGTTGCTTGTTTATGTTACCAAGGCGACAATGCTACACGTAGGTCTTCATCAAATAATATTTGGTTCTCTTAGCAATATGAAACACCGATTTATCAATTGAGATCACACCATCCATATCTTTTTCCAAAATTCCATTCTGAGGAAATGCATCAAAATAAAACATATTATTCTTTGAAACAAAAATACCATAATGTTTAAATGCATGTTCAAAACCAGCATCTCTCAAATGAGAGACGAAAATAAACCTCTAGTAATAGAAGGTGTGTAATGAGATTGTTATAAACAAAGTTCTATGCCACTAGGTACATTAAGAAAATAAGTTTCAGTAGCCTCAACTTCAGCTTCGTTTCCATTTCCCATATGTACCACCATGGCACCATTTTCCAGTCTCTTGCTACTTCTCATTCCCTACACATTATTACAAATGTGAATTCCACAACTTGTATCTAATACCCAAGAACTAGGTGAGATAGAAAATAGTTCAACCAGGAATAAACCTGGTTTTGCAGACGAGCTTGTCTACTTGCCCTCGCCGCATATTCAAACCCACCCCTTTATTTAGCTTAGATATGAGGGATGTAATTCCTTCTTATAGTGTGTCCTATATTTCATAGATGGGAGCACTTTGCATCTTGGTTTATGCTTTCTTTCTTGAGGGGAGCGTGCCGAACATTCTTGTACCTACCATTGTGGACATTCATTTCTCCTATTTTCAGGGATTATTATTCTGCTGCTTCCTTAAGCTTTGTGCAACTTGACACAACACTCTTGGTACTAACACATTCTTTCGGCAGTTTTCAATCATCAAATGTAAGTGTTTCGAGTTGCTCTTATTTTGCCCAGCCATGCATGTTATAGTTCATTGACAAAGTTGTGCCAAAACGACTTTTGCTCAAGGACTCAGAGTTACGGCTTGTTAACCGCAAGAACATGTGACCAAGGATGTCCAAGATGTTCTAGCTTGTCGATGAAGCTCTTCATCTTCAGAACATGAGAGCTCACCGATTGACCTTCATCCATCTTGGAGTGCAGGTGTTTGGCTACTGTTGGAGTTATCATTATACATCTCTTTTTTGCTAGCTTATGGTTTGAAACATGTTTCTGAGCTCTTTTGTCTTATCATATCATTACATTCTTCCATCGCTCCTTTTTGGGAGGCTCAAGCGTCATTGCATTGCTAAATTATACAGCTGTCACTCATCTTGGCTCAACAAGCAAAGCTTGAATATGAAATGATCCTGGATCTGGTGTAGCTGTGTGTCGGTAGCATGATGGTTATGTGGAGTGGTGAATCGAATTGATGCAATCTTTTCCTTTTCATACTTAAGAGTAATCCTCAAGTTTTTGTTCCAGTCAAGGAAGTTAGATTCAATGGGTTTTCTCGCTTTCAATCAGTTGAGACGGAAGAGTATTAGTGTATTTCATATTTTGGTTTAGTGCAGTCATCTACAAAACAATAAAGTTCATTCAGTATTTTCGAAATTTTACTTTAAATAAATTAAGGGAAAATTCTCAAAAAGGTCCGAGTTTAAGGGTGCTAGTCACCTTCTCCCCCAAAAAACATTTTTAAGCCAAAAGAGTCCAGGGCGATTGTGCGTTGGGGCAACCTCACCACAACACGCCATGTGTCCGTATTTGTTATGTATAAATATTTTGGGCAACTGGTACTATTAGGGCGACTCGGTTTTTTGGTCATTTTTTACCTTTATAAAAGTGAGCTGACAATTATAGTACATCGGTCATAGGGCGGACAAGTACTTAAGGGCAACCAAAACAAGGCAAAATCATTTAGCTTATTATATATTTTTGTTACATTTATGTTACAAATCAAAATATTACGTATACCAGAAAAGTCATTTTACTAATACCTACAATTATATCCCCATACACTTCATTTCTCTCACCTTCTCTCCCACGCATCAGATAACCTGTCCTCCATTCTACGCCCCCTGTTTTCCACGTTTGATTAAAATCCCTATTTTCTTTAAAAAGACATTTGCATTTCCTTGTAATCACATTATCTGAAACTAATCAAACACATATCAGTCATTTGTTAGAGCAGATGTGGTGCTTGTCGGTAAGTTTCAATTATATTGAATATATTTATAGGTTATAAAATCTTGTTTGTGTTTTCACTTGTTTCTTATTGTTAGTAATTTAAGTTGTATTTTTAACCCAACTTATAATGGTTTGTTTGATGAAATGGTTAATGAGTGTATATGTTTAAAAGAATAAGTTAGTCAATATCATGGTGTTAGTGACTTGAATCCAAGTACATAAACTGATGCCTATTGTTTTACTAATTTATAAGATATGTGTTTGTTAAATTTTGTAATTTTTGATTTTATAAGTTTATGACTTTTATTGTATTTGGACACCAGTTTAAGTGTAGTCTTTGTTTTTTTAGTTATAAACTTAAATTATGAGTATTTTGGTTTACTATGTTCAGAACCTCTGTTATTGAACCTGATTGTTGTTTATATTGTTCCAGGATTATGTATGTAAAGTCATCATTAGGAGTAAATTGAATTATTTCGGGTTTATTAAGCAAAAGTTAGATGTGAAGCGCCGTATTTTGTTTCGGAGTACATGTTTTGGATCTTGGTTGGATTTAATGTTGTTTGACCATGAACCACTATCTATAGATCGCTTATGCTACGAAGACTAGCATAATGTTGTTGATCAGGACTTGTCTTAAGCCCTTGATTTTTATTATATGGAAGGTCATAAACTACATTTTGGTCATCGAGAGTTTTCTCTTATCACCGGTTTTCATTTTGGAACTGTAAGTTTTGACTTACATAGTTCTGGTGAGCTAAAGTTTTGGAATAGGGTATTCCCTAATAATATAGGTTTTAGTATTACAAACTTAGATATTATTGGTGTTATTGAGGACGAGGAGATTTTTGGCAGGGTATCTGATGATGATGCAATACGTCTTTTCCTTTTGTTACGCTTATGGAGAGTAATATTTTATGGGACGTTTGTAGACATTCAATGTGGATGATACCTTGTTCAGTTTGGTTGAAAATATTGAAGCCTGGAATTCATTTTCTTGGGGTGAGCATTTGTGGTGTCATGTTTGTAGATGGAATTAAGAATGTTAAGAAAGGCATGGGGTACGAGCGACTATTACGGGTTGTTTTAAAAGATCCGTGTAATTTGTTCCAAAATATACGTTGGTTGGCTTTGTGTTTGCTTTTCTCAGTTAGAAAATTTACATTTTAAATTGATTCAATTAAATTTATGTTACTTTACATTTGATAGAGTATATTTAGATTTTGATTCTAGAGAAATTGGAAAGATGTAAAAAGTTCGGGTGGATGTTAAAGACCCAAAAGTAATACCAAGAGCACTAGGCTGGTCGAAGAAGTTGTTATTTACAAGATCTGATTAAGCGCCTTTCCTTATTTGCAAAGGTTTTTTGCTAAACTCTCAAAATTTTTTATTATTAGTAGTTTATTACGCATATTGTTTATTACAATTCTGTACTATTTAACTCCTATTAATATCTTTAGGAATCAATGTGTCAACGTCAGAATCTCCGCCAACTAATATTGTGAGTATCCGCAATCTTTTGGTGATAGATAATAACTTAATTATTTTTTAAGAAGGTTCGATTCCCAGGGCTCCTCCCTTCTGCCTACCAAATAAGACATCATGGTCGTTTTGGAAGTACCAAACATATCTTTCATAAAGTTGGAGAAAGCACGCAAACGTGGGAAAACAGGTTTCATGGTTTCATCGATTGGATGTTACAAATTTCACTGATATAGGTGTCGGTTGGAAGAAGAGAATATGTTGCAGTTGGAGCAACAGAAGAAAAATAAACAAAAGGAGTTTATGAATTCAAATCATTGTAAAAATTTATTGTCTAAGTTAGCATCTGCGAAGAGGATTCAACTTTGTTCATCTTCAGAAAAGATACAACCCAAAGTTAGTTGGGTTAAGATCAAAAAATACCGTCAACAAGTTTATGATCCATGCACCACCGAATTTCTAAAAACTGTTAAACCATGGGTTGAGGTATCAAACGTTTGCTACTAATATACAAATCAATATTAGATGTTACAATGTGATTTAACTAACAAACTTAATATGTATTTGTAGGATACTTCGAGAGTATTGCAGTCTATGGACACAGTTTGGTTGAGTGATGATATTGAATGTTTTCTCGGGCAATCAAGGCAGATTAAATGTAAACTTTGATGGAACGATGATTATATTGTAGATAGGAATTTCTGGCTTAAGTTGGTTTGCTTAGACCCTGCAAGGAAAGGTTGGCTAACTGAAAAGGTAAGTATATATTGAACAACCATAAATACAATTTGTAATCGTAAAGTTGTTGTTTTCATTTTATTTAGCCATTCATTTGTATCTTTAAATGAACAGCACATAGACTTGTGGGTGGACTATATGTGGCATGTCAGACCCGAGAATTCTAATTGGGCTATGGTTAGTTGCTACTTTGTTCAGCTCCTATTGCAAAATGGCATGCCCTTATTTTATGCTAATGGGGAGAGGTATACCACTACATGGAGCGAGGTTGATCAGGTAAACATCTACCCTAAATAAATACCTATAATGCACGATTAAACATAAACACCTACCGTTAGAAGCAGCTGATAAACTAAAGCATTATGTAGGTATTGATTCCAATTTATGAAATGGGCGAACATTGGTGTCTTTCCCAGTTTCATATTATGTCTGCAGAGGTGACATTTTATGATACCGGGCACACATATGACTATGACTATCGTGATTGGTATGTTTGGATTAGGCATTGTTTACAGGTAATTCAAAAACATTTTAAACATTTAAACGAAAATATTTTTATATGTTACTTAAGGTTACAGAAAATTTAATAACAGAGTATAAAGTGTTTAGGAGAAAACATATTATACGCTTATGTGGAACCAATCCAGTTTAAACTTTCACTGTTATAATCAATATGAATGCCTGTTGAGTAAACTTTACCGAAGTACACAAGTAGACCAATTAATCAGTTCAATATGTTTAAGCTTGAATGTGCATCATGTATGTTAGTTAATCAATCACAACTAGCATAAAATCCAAGAACTAACTGAGTACAAGAGTTATATGCATGTAATTACAATTTTGTAACCAGTTTTAGATCAATTAGGTTGGATAGTAACTTAATTCGCATAATAGCATTGGTTTTTGTTTTTTAAATGGTTTGACCCAAAGAAATGACCTACCTAAAAGTTTTCTCCACTACTAATCACATTAAATTCGGCTGTCCTTTACATCTAGTAAGACAAGATCCCACTATTCACCTCTTGTACTAGCATTCGATGCAAACTTCCTTCCACTACAATGTCTCACCCATCTCAACTAGCATTCGATGCAAACTCGAACCAACTCACAGACATTGTGACTTTGTTGTTTCATAATGGAAATCAAAGGGACTTTTAGTTGGTCAGGGATACATATGTATCTTGCCAATAGTTGATGGTTTGATGCGAGGAGAGGCATGAGCAAATACTTGAGTTTCAAAATTTGGTTTGGTCCACTATTGTTGCAGAATCTGTAAGGTTGCTTCAAAAGTTTCAGCAAGTAGACGTCAAGTTATGGTGGTGTTATCTTTTGTTATGTATGAAGGCATGTGTGTTCCATCAGGC
>BQNB010176546.1:0-13050 GCA_026074375.1 Tanacetum coccineum
TTAACCAATATGTATAATATCACAAGTGATATATGCATAATTTTAAAATCTATATCAAAAACCCTAAACTCCTAACCACTAAAACATATACCAAAAACCATAAACCCCTAACAACTTAGATCTATACCAAAAACCCTAAACCCCTAACCACTTAAATCTATACCAAAAACCCTAAACCTCTAACCAATAAGTATAATATCACAAGTGATATATACATAATTTTAAAATCAATAGCAAAAACCCTAAAACCCTAAACCTCTAACCACTTAAATCTATACCAAAAACATTAAACCTTAAAATAATAGGTATAATATCACAAGTGATATATGCATAATTTTAAAATATATACCAAAAACCCTAAACCCCTAACCACTAAAACATATACCAAAAACCATAAACCCCTAACCACTTAGATTTATACCAAAAACCCTAAACCCCACTTAGATCTATACCAAAAACCCTAAAGCCCTAACCACTTAGATCTATACCAAAAACCATAAACCCCTAACCAATAGGTATAATATCACAAGTGATATATACATAATTTTCAAATCTATACCCTAAACCCTAAAACCCTAAACCCCTAACCACTTAAATCTATACCAAAAACTCTAAACACCACTTAGATCTATACCAAAAACCCTAAACCCCTAACCACTTAGATCTATACCAAAAACCCTAAACCCTAAACCCCTAACCACAAAACCCAATACCAAAAACCCTGAACCCCTAACCAATAGGTATTAAACCCTAAACCCCTAACCACTAAAATCTATAATAAAAAACCCTAAACCCCTAACCACTTAGATATATACCAAAAAATTATTGGATCTAAAATATAATATAATATCACAAGAGATATAAACATCAAATATAAATACAAAAACTATTGCATTGATAATAACATAATATCACAAGTGAAAACAGATAAATATCTAAATAACAAAAATAATCAGAAAATTTTATTGAAACCTAATGAAAAAAAGGGTTAATATATACGGAGGTTACTAAAGTTTACAAAAATGTTCGCCTAAGTAACTAGAGTTTCATTTTGTTCACTAGGGTTACTAAACTTATAAGAAGCACTAAAACCTAAACTCCTAACCACTAAAATCTATAACAAAAAACACTAAACCTCTAACCACTTAGATATATACCAAAAAAATTATTGGATCTAAAATATAATATAATATCACAAAAGATATAAACATCAAATATAAAAACTAAAACTGTTGCATTGATAATAATATAATATCACAAGTGATAACAGATAAATGTCTAAATAGCAAAAATAATCAGAAAATTTTATTGAAACCTAATAAAAAAAGTTTTTAAAGAAAAATCCATGAGCTGTACTAATTTATTTTTCTTTTTTATATGAAAGTAAAATCAGACTCGAACTGTGACAAAACACATCTTAAACTGAAACACTTCCAGAAGCACCGCCTTGGAGCCCACCTTCTACATGATCACTGCCGCCAAGAACAACTACTGCAGAAGGACTATCTCGGAGCCCACCATGTACATGATCACTGCCGCCAGGAATAACTACTGCAGGATATAAGACATCAACATCATTCTTCTGTGGACAAGTACGCCTATTGTGATCAGTAGATCCACAAACACCACAACCATTCTTTTTTTTATTAGTTTTCCTCATACTTTTCTTCATTGATATTTCTCTTCTACTCTTGATACGCTTCTGCTTCTCACGTCCCTTTGGCCTTACACATGTTGGATTTTCCACTTTAACCTTATCAAGCTTCTTAACACCCATAAATTATTGAACAAAATCAGAAACTATGCGGGTTGGAACAATTGGCAACTCAGCGTCGAGGTCAGACTTTATTGCTTTCATCTTGTTTACAAACACAAACAACTTTGGATCAATATTATATGTACACATGAATCAAGTATGATAGAAACCTCCATTGCAAGCTTCTCAATTTCTCAATTGCTTCAAATCAGGTGGGATCAAATCCTTGGTCCAACACCTCAATATATACTGATCTGGAATACAAGACACTTTGAAATTCTTGAATACACAAAATATGTGTCGACATAAAATCCCAGAGCCAACAAAAAGCTGACAACAGCAGGAAACTGAACCATCTCCTTTGTTATAAAGTACCTTCATAATAAAAACATATCATTATATCACAAGTGATACTTAATGTAACATTCTAATTAATACAAATAAAAACTGAAAATATCACTGTTTATACTTCAAAAACACTAAATAAAAAATTAGAAAAAATATCATTACATTCATATATCACAGGTGATACTTCATACCATATTTTTAACAATAAAAGTGAAAAAATTGAAAAATATACATTGTGATAAATGATATTCAAAATGTGTACCTTGTAATGTCCTGTCACTTTTTGATGCAAATTAATCTCTTCCTCAACATTCTCCAAAGTACTTTCTTTGTCAATCACTTCTGGAAGACTAACAGGTTTTATTTTTTCCTCATCAATAATACAAACAGTACACCCCTCATCTGAACTCATACACGTTATTGAACATAACCAAGACCCTGTAACAATCTCTTTCTGGACACGAATAAAAAGGATGCGAGTATAAACTTTAGCAGCATGTTGTTCAATAGGTAACGGTGTCAGCAAAGCAGGAAATGAATCAAACGATTGATGATCTAGTTTTTCTTGCGTGTGTCTTTGCCTTTCCATTGCAGACTCATAACAAAGCATAAACTCGACAGGTGTTGAACCAGAACTAGTAAAATATGAGAAAAATGAGTTCTCGCTCTCTGACCTAGTAGTAGTCCTCATCAACCCGCATAATGGAGAATCAATAAAGAAAGCGAGGACCCATGATGATCTGAGACGATACATCTTTGAAAGCCACTTGTGATTGACAAGATTAAATTCCTCCAAAGCTTGTCCATCTGTCCTCAAACTCCTCCAGGCCCGTAATAAAAACATATTCCAAACGATCTTTACCAATTGAGTCCTTGAAATCAAACATCATAAATTCCCAAGACACAATCTACAAAAACCAAAAAAAAATGAAGGAAATAAACATACAGGGATATTTATTCAAAAAACAGTCAATTATCACTAGTGATATTTAAACACAAAATATAAATAAAAATAAAAATAAAAATAAACAAATTATCACTAGTGATATTTATTCAAACCGTCATTTATCAATAATGATATCTATTCAAACAGTCAAGTATCACTAGTGATAAATGACATGTACATCACATTAAACTTTGAAACACTAAAAAAAGGAAAAAAAAAGTCAATTATCACAAGTGATAAATAACATGTTAATGTTAAAAAACAAACAAAAAATTAAACAGAAAAGCAATATCACAAGTGATACATGAAATGTAAATTACAACAGTAATCAAAAACAAATACCTTGGCTGGGATCTTTTGCATGATATGCCACATGCAAAGCCTATGCTTAGACTCAGGAAACTCAGCAGCAACAGCAAGATGCATCGCTCCAATCTGATCAGTGACCACTAAATTAGGAGGACGGACAAAACTTTCTTGGAAAGGCTCTAAGTAACCCATCCATAAGCTTCCGCTGTTACATTTCTTCAACAGTCCTGAAACAACCAGTAAAACATATCTCGGTGATTGACCTATAGCCGTGAAAAGGCACAAAAACCATCTGTACCTGATAAAAATCACAATGATAATGAATTACAAAAAATATACAAAAAGCAGTTAAAAAAATATATCAAAAAGATTTTAAATGTCAAGAAAGCATACTTGTTTGTTTTATATGTTGCATCAAAAGATACGACATCACCAAACTCTTTGTAATGGCACTTCGTAACTTCATCAGCCCAAAATAAACCATAAAGCTCAGCATCCTCAATGAAATAGTCAAAAGAAAAGTCTTTTGTGAACTCTTGCCTCTGTTCCATTCTAATAATGAGCATCTGAGCATCGCTATCTCCAATGAAGAAGTTAACGCCACATGTGAAGTTCTTGAACTCAGTTTGAGTACCATGCACAAGTGATGACCAACCTTTTAAACCCGTATACAAATTATGAGCTCTCACAGCACCAATGTTTGCATTTGCAGCCTTGATAATAAATAGCTGTTCATTGTAAGTCAACTTCCTCTTAGCTTTAGATAAGTGCTCATACTCAACCCTATCAAGCACATGATTGTGTTTAACATCAAAAGTAGTAAGAGTATACTTTGAGGTATGAGCAACCATATCAAACACAACACATGCCTTACAACCACAAACTCTAAAGTTTGAAGACCTTACTTATCTATCATTCTTATTAGGATCTAAAGTATTCAAACAAACATCCTTCAGACACCCTTCCCTATTACAAACTATATACTTTTGTTTCACATAACCATACTTCAATTGTTTCTGACAAGATAATCTAATACCAAAACCTGCTTCTAAAGCGTATTTCCTATACATCTCAATGCATTCATCAAGACTATCATAAACAGTCCCCACTACTGGTAACACACTAGCAAAAACTCTAGGAACCCAATAAACTGATCCGCCGGGAGTGTCAATAAACTCATGATGAATAACAGCTTTAGGAGTTTTCAAACTATTAGAATCTGAAAACAAAAGGTAATAAAACACACAGTAAATAAACACTAGAGATACAAACATATAAAAATATCAAAACAAATAAAAAATATCACTAGTGATACAAAACATACCACATAATAAAAATCCTAACCAGTAAATATTAAAACATATAAAATATCACTAGTGATACAATACATAACAAAAAAAAATGTTAACAAGAAAAGTAAAAAATATTAAATATCACTAGTGATACAAACACATAACAAAGTAAACATAAAAAACTATCAAAATAACAAAGATACACAATTATATTACGCATAATAATGAAGGTTACCTTATAAGGCAGATTAACTATAAGCCACCAATAATACTACAAATTAAGCAAAAATAACACAAAATAAGCAAAAATAAGACAAAATAACAAGCTGTTTAAGGCAAAATCAACATGTTAAAAAACAATTACACTAAACAGCTAATTAATAAGCATATAATACTATAATGGAATAGCTAATCAATAAATTAAACTATAAAATAAGCAATATTACACTATAATAAGCAATTTACTCACAGCTTGCAATATCATCATGAGAAGCAAACGAATCACATCCAGTATTAATCGAACTGCTAACAGATACAACATGTGAATCAAATCCAGTATTAATCGAACTGCTAGCAGCTACATCATCTTCTTCTGAGAGTGAATTTGCAGGTTGATTCAAATCGAAAATAGCCATAAGCGATTATGAATGATTGATGATGATAATGATCGATTGATTATGATGATAACTAAATGAACGATTAAAGATGATGATAATAATCAATTAATGATGATAAAAAAATGATGAAGATCAGTGTAACCGATTGATGGAGGGAAAATGGGAAACGGTGGGAAATGGTTAGAGAGAAATCACACACTAACTGTGAGAAAAAGTGAGGAAAATAAATAAAGGAAATTAAAAAAAAGACTTTATATAGTGGTAGAAAATTAGGTTTATTAAGTTTAAATCTTAGATTAATCCCCACCATCAGATCAAACCTAAATGGATGGTGGAGATTTGTCCCTTGGTATGCGGGTAGAAACTAGTATGCAAATGAACTTTTGTCTTTACCAATAATGTTGCCTCATTTAACTCTTACCACAAATTTTATACTTAACAAAACTAGTTTGTTTTGTTGTCATTTAATTGTTATTATAAATACAAATCACATGAACATATAATTAAATCTATACTACTTATAAAGAGAATTTAAGATTGTCTTAAAAGTTAAAAAACTGCTAAAATAGGAAATGTTGAAAAATTTAATGCATGAAATCTTGCTATTTTAAGGTTTAAGGTGTAATGCTAATGTTTTAAAAACGTAACATTTAAGTAATATAATTGCTCATTTAAAGCTAATGTTTTAAAAACGTAAATAACATTGATCATACATTAAAAACATAAATAACATTTAAGTAATATAATTACTCATTAAATGACTGCATTTAATGTGTTCATGTAACCACTAATTTCTATAATTACGGAGGCTAATTATGGAAGAAATTAATAGGCCCATTAATTTTCATTGACTATAGTTTGGGTAAATCCCCTATAAATAAAGACCACAATTGCATTGAAAAACACACAGAAACATAAACACTTATTCTTCTCAATATCAAGCTTCATCACATTCACACTTTTTTGCTTTCATTTTGGTTCTCAGTTTTAGATATCATGTTATGAGTATCATCGTAAACCACTTCTTTCATGTTTTCATACTAATTTATTCATGTTTCTGTAGGTTGGTACATTGGCTACGATTAAATCCTTAAAAAAGGTATGCCTCCTTTTCTCAAAACCCTCATGATGAAAGTATGTTATATTTTTTAGTGTGTGTATATATATGTTGGTTTCTTTGCAGCCTTGCATAGCGGGTTTCATGAAGCCTATAAACTTCACTCCTCTACCAACTCCACCACTACACCACCATTCACCTCCACCAACGATCTCATCCATGATTGTAACCCCATCAACACCAAAACCTACCACCAACAAACCCCTCTACCACCAAATGTCGTCACTATTGTAAGCCATAAAGTAAACGGTATAGCTGGTTCACGAGTGAAAAAGCAAAAAGAAAAGAAGAAGGCTAGCGAAATTATATGTTGTGCTAATAGAGTTTTCATGATCTTGACTTTATCAAAGATTCATATATTCATATGTAATTTTATTTTATTTTTTGTTATTATTTATGACTCAGGTTTAAATAAAGAAGGCAAAAAGAGGAAATAAATATTGTGATTTTATCTATGTATACTTCTATACTAAGGATATTGCTAAAATTCTTGAATGTGAATATGAAAAGTGAAAACTGAATGTATTTTATGAAGGAATGAAAATTGAATTTTATTATATTTTTTTGGGGTAAAGGGTTACCCCGGTAAATTGTATTAATCACATCAAAAATGTTAAGTACAATGGAATGTGGCTAAAGCACCACATTAACCTCAAGCTAACTTGAACGACCAACATTTGAGACAAACCTCAAGCTAACTTGAATTTTATTATATGAAACACAATAAATTTTAACAACATTTGAATAATAAATTCAGTCATCAATATCATTATAACATTATAATAGCCCATTTAATTTATCATTGTAACGGCCTTCAATAATTATTAAAAAGTGTAACTGTTAAAAATCATTAATATCGATAATGATTATTAAAAATGTGTAACCGCATCCACCATATAAATTCACACAAACCATTTCATATCTCCCCACACAAATGTTATTTTACAACAAAAAATAATCTCTCAATATACCCTCACTTTCACTTCTCAACTTTTACGGGTACTTTTTGCAGACATTTTTTATATTTTTGTTAGAAAAACACTTATTTTGACCGTTATAAGAAATATTTACCACAATATCGCATATCGTTAATTATCTACAGCTAAAAATTACCGGTGCTATGCATGGGTACTCGTCTAGTTAATAATGAAATGATAATACTGTTTTTTTAATCTATCTTTTTAATGATTTTTCCATTTTAAAAGGGTGTTAGTGTAATTTTCTTAACTACTCTATTTTCAAGAACACACTTTTTATTCATTTCCATCTGATTTAAAGAACACAAAATAAAACACTAGATTACTTTTATTTACTTTCTTTACTCATCTTTCCTTTTCTTCAAGAAAAAAACTCGAGAACAGATTAATGTCTCTAAAAAAAGTAAAACATGATCTACAATTTTTAAATGCAACATTTCATCACAAAATCAAATATTTAACAAATACAAATATTAAAGCAAAATGTACAACATTTATTTCTCCATGCATATGTTACAAGTATAAACTAATTAAATACACTAATTAATGTTACTTTAAAAACACCCCTAAAATGAAATATACATATTATTATACACACATTGTACAAGCTAATAAAACATACAAAACTTAAAACAATTTATATGGTACTCCGTAACAAGTTGATGATACATAAGGTTTTGAAAACTGAACTGGACCAACGGGTTCAACCAGAAATTGGAGTCGCCACCGGTTTGTCTAGCCAATAAAATCTATCCGAAAATGAAACAGAGATGACCGGTCGAAACCGTTAAACACAGGTGAATCGGGTCAAACACAAATCATTTTTTTATTCTCCAGTTAATCAGTTCTTTCTTTTTGGCGTTTAAACTGTTGGGATTTTAGATCTAATTAATAATTAAACATATTACGAGTATGCAACGGAAAGATCAAACACGTATATAACTTATAATTAACAAGGGATTGAAGATAAATACCTTTAGCAAGGAACGTTAGACTGCTTATAGCAATAAACGTAACACCGTCTTCAATATATGCGTGTGTATAATACCACAAAAAACCACCAAGGATCAAAAGAATAATCCCTCTACTTCGTCACACACAATACGTTCTTAGCAACCGATGAAGTATGCTAGTACTAGTAGTAGTTTAGCAGACAAACACCGTATCTTGACAATCAACTAAACCGGAAACCTTTGTGGTTTCTTTTAGTCGAACCAAAAGCCAAAACCAAAAACCCTTTGTGGGTTTTGGTCGAACAAACCAAGGGAGAGAGGGAGGAGAGATTTAGGGTTTATTTTCTTAAAACACATATCAATAATGAACCCTTGAATCCCTTTATATAGCCTCTATAACTTGAAGGAAAAGAAAGCAATCCCACCTCCTTATGGAGGGGGTATTCGGCCGGCCCAAAGGAAAAGGGGCAACCCGAACCTTCCTTTTTCTCGGTTTTACACATTAGTCCTTTTAGTTTAACATTTAAACAACTAACTAATGTAATTATCATTTGTTTGCTAAATCACTAATTATATATTACTTTAATATATAAAACATCGTTCTACATATTAACGTGTGCGTCCCCGTAGGCTCGAATAATTTCTGGACATATATAATTGTTATTTGTTCATATTCCAACAGCTCCCACTTAGACATGTATAAATTATATAATAACATTGGTAAGCGTCTAGCAACACGCCAATGCTCCTAGAAACATCCGAGTGTGGTTTCTCAAAACACGGACAAAATGATTTATGAATTTACAATCCCTTTGTTTCCGATACCGTGTTAAAAATGGATATGGATCAATGTCATTCCATTATTTAACGATTCTGTTTCTCGTATATGTAACTAATCAAGATTACCAAAAATCAATGAGACATATCTTCATGAGTTTTCGGGTACGGCCATACACACATCTAATTAATTCTATGAGGGGCCCAGTGGCATTATTCTTCAACCTTTGAATGAACAAATTCTATATTGACTACAAGTGCCAAGTCATCATGTTTCAAAATCACTTCTGAAATAGCCCTTATTAGTTATCCATGTTTCAGGATAACTTAGACTAGATCAAAAAGGATTATCCACATATGCAAGACCTACTTGCATCTCAAGTCTAAGGATTTTGTAAATAAAATCACTTACAAGGTTTACTTGATGACGATGATCCATAAAGTAATATCCTTGTGTTGGGGATATCCAATATTCATCTTATGAATATCAAGTGAGTTTGGTGGACACATCCTTAATATCAATAATCACCAATCACTCAGAATTGTCTTAATATAATAATATTTCCATATTGTTAATCGATAACGGATTAATTTAGAATAATAACTATTATTATTCACAGATTTAAACATGCAAATATAGGACATAATTTAAGATAAAAATAACAAAATACCAAGTATCATTATCATAAAACAAATTGTTTAAACATCCCTTATCCAAACACTAAACACAGATCTACATGAAACTACTAGCTAAACGAAGTCCCATGCTCCTAGCATGTTGAGTAAGCTTTCCTTTAGGTAAAACCTTCGTAAAAGGATCAGCCAGATTGTTATCTGTGTGAAATTTAAGGAATCTTATTTCGCCTAATGCAATGCACTCACGAACATAATGATATCTCCTATGGTAGTGTCTGGTGCCTTGCTGAACTCTCGGTTCGTTAGCAAAATAAAGTGCGGCTGAATTATCGCAAAACATCCCAATAGGCTCGTTTATTGTTGGTACTATACCAAGCCCTGAAATAAACTTCCTAATCCAAACAGCTTCCATCTTTGCTTCTGAAGCAGCTATGTAATTCAACTTATGTAACTGGCTTTGCAGTAGTACTTTACTTGGAGCTTTTCTAGTCTACTGCGCTTCTGTTCAAAACGAATTCATATCCTGTTTGAGATTTTGTATCATCTCTATCAGTTTCAAATCCAGCATCGTAATAGCAATCAGCTCGAAGTTCAGTTTCCAGATTTCCACCATAAACCAAGAACATATCTTTAGTATTTCTTAAATACTTAAGAATATTTTTCACAACAGACCAGTGACATTCACCAGGATTCTGTTGAAACCGGCTTATTATATTTTGCGCGAACGCAACATCAGGTCTAGTGCATCTTACAACATACATAGTGAAACCCACAGCCAAAGCATAAGGTACATTTTGCATGCGCTTCACCTCTTCAGGTGTTGAAGCACCTTGTGTTTTATTCAAGTCAAGTCTTTCTTACATGGGGATATGACCACGTTTAGAATTATCCATTCTATATCTGTTTAAGATCTTATCCATGTAAGTATTTTGACCAAGTCCAATCAATTGCTTTGACCTATCTCTGTAGATTTTGATTCCAAGAATAAATGCTGCTTCCCCTAAGTCTTTCATAGCAAAACACTTTCTACGATAATCTTTACACTTTGTAAACTTGGTATGTGATTTCCCATGATGTTTATGTCATCAACATACAAGATGAGGAATGTAACATTACTCCCACTAGCCTTTTGATATACACATGTCTCATCAAGATTTTGAGCAAATCCAAACCTTTTAATTTCCTCATCAAATCTTTTATTCCAGCTTCTTGATGCTTGCTTAAAATCATAAATGGATCTTTGAAGCTTGCATACTTTTCTGGGATGATTAGGATCAACAAAACCTTCAGGTTGTACCATATTGTGGAAAACTAGAAGGAGGGGGGGGTGTTAAATAGTTTTCTAAAACATTTGGCCTTTTAAAACTTGTTGAATACTTTGTTTGAAACTTTTAGTGAAGTGATCTAGATATTGATGTTTGATAATTAAGAAGTAAGAGATGTAAGAGTAAAGAGAAGATAGAGTGTAGAAAGAGTTCACCGGGATATAAGTATTTATAGTGGTTCGGCTACAAGGACACCTTCCTTGCCCTACTCCACTCCCCGAGTCACCTACTCGAGAGTTTGTTAAACACTAGTCACCGAGCTCCTTTCACTTGGCGGAGAAGCCTCACAACAATGGTACACTTCTATAGGTTACAAAGATGAATTTCTCACACACGAGAATCGATAATAACACAACTACACTTGATGTACAACTAACAATACAATAATAAATCACAGCAAGATGATCTCTTGAATAAAGTAAGATGAATCAAGATCAAGACACTTTTGAGGCGTGGTTGAAACTTTCGCGTATTTGGCAATTCCTTTCTTGAAGTGAATTACATACATAAGATTTAGAAAGAGATACTAGAGAGAGAGATATAGAGATAGAGAGAGAGAGAGATCAGTTGGTTAGAGAGAAGATTAGATAAGAAAGGTGTGTGAAAACATGGGAAATGGCTTGGTATTTATAGCCAAAAAGTTTACTGTATGCCGGTTCTGCCAGTGCTGTTGACAGAGGGCACCGGCTTGCAAAACTAAGGGCACCGGAATATAGTAACTAAATCCGGATTTTGATTTGCAAAATCTTGAGATATCTTGTGTAATCTTATGAGATTTTCCTTGGATTTGCTGCATTTGATTATATACTAAATGAAGTAATTAAAATAATAAGTGTAAGATGATTTTGTGTAAAGTTAGGGTTTAAAAAGATTTGTACACTTTTTCAAGTTGCATGTGCATTTCTACAAAGTTAGGATATAGTAAAGAAATCATGTTTTGAGATAATAAGAGGTTTGAGAAAAATGGTTTGTTATGTTTTGTCATTAATAAAACCTTAGCCTAAGTTGATTGTAAAATGTTTTGTTTAAAACTGGTTTATTTGTATTAACAATCTCCCTCTTTTTGTTGATGACAAAACATATTAGGCCAAAGGGATGATTAGACTTGTATTTAAACTTAGTTACTTTCTCCCCTTTTTTGTCTAAACAAAAATGGAATGCAAATGTATGAGAAATGTAGTGATATAGTTAAGATGGAAAGCTCCCCCTTGATGAATGCTATGGTAACTACAAAACAAATATGTTAGAAACAATGAGATAGGCCCCCTTGCTTTGTTAGTTCCTGCAAAGAAAAGTTAGGGGTCCAAGAAATAGAAATGGCGTGCTGTAGTACCGGCTAGCCGGTGCTGATCTATCAATGGCACCGGTTTGTTATCGAATGGCACCAGCTGACTAAAAAAGAGTCAATGATCATGAATTTTACACATAATTTTTGAAGAAGATAACAAATGTCCAAGCACAAATACTTTTTATTCAGGAACAACAATAACATAAAGGATAATACAATAACTTAGGATGAGCAAGAGATTCTTAATGAGGATTCCTAATGAATCTACTTAGTTTTATTCTACTACTTAAGTCTCTTTTATTAGATGTTGTGAGTTATGACATTTAGGCGGTCAAGAATGTGGTTGAGAATGAATCTCATTTCTCCTTGGAGGTTGTCGACCAAGACTTGAGTTCTTTGGAAATGTTCACAAAACATCTCATGGGTGAGCAAAGGAAAAGGGTTGTTAGGTCCCAATGGCGGAAGAGGTGGGAGTTGAGACGGTGGAGGAGGTAAGCATTGTGGAGGGAGAGGAGGAGGTGTTGGTTATAACTCTAGAGTTGGCGAAGGAAAAGAAGAGGTCATGGGAGGAATAGGAGGTGGCTCATTTGCCAAACGTTCAATGGTTGCAAAGGATGGTTGATATCGTATAAATACGTACTAGCCGTATGTATATAATATTAAGTATCCCATTAGAAATAAGAATTAGTTTTAGAAAAAGTAATAATTA
>BQNB010176547.1:0-13050 GCA_026074375.1 Tanacetum coccineum
GAGAGTGCAGAGTATAAATGGGAAGAAATATATTTTGGTAATAGTCGATGACTACTCCAGGTTTACATGGGTGAAGTTTTGAGATCCAAGGACGAGACTCCCTCTTTTGTAATCAATCTGTTAAAACAACTTCAAGTCGGTCTCTACAAAATTGTCCGGTTTGTGCGGACTGATAATGGCACCGAATTCGTTAATAAAGATTTGACAAATTACTATGAAAGCGTTTGCTTTACCCACAAGAAGACCGTTCTGAGAACTCCTAGGTAGAATGGCATTGTTGAATGATGGAATCGCACTCTTGGTGAATCTGATTGGACAATGCTGATATTCTCCAAAGCTCCCTTGTTTCTTTAGGCGAAAGCTGTGGCTACTGCCTGTTACACCCAAAACCAATCCCTTATACATACTCTTCACAACAAAACCCCATATGAACTAGTGCATGACAAGAAACCAGATCTCTCTTTCCTACGTATATTTAGGGCTCTCTGCTACCCAACAAAATACAACAAAGATCTTGGCAAATTGAAAGCTAAAGCAGACATTGGGTTATTTGTTGGTTACGCACCAAACAGGAAGGGTTACAGAATCTACAACAAACAGACTCGACAAATCATGGAAACTATTCATGTTACATTCGATGTGCTGACTAAGCAGACGGATCCTATACACTCCAGTTCAGGACCCGCTCCTAACCTTTTGACGCCTGGACCTATAAGTTCAGGGCTCGTACCTAATTCTGCTCTTGCTATACCATATGTACCCCCACCAATAAAGATTTGTAGCCGCTATTTAAACTGATGTTTGATGAATATTTTGAGACTCCAACAGGCGATCATCCAATGCCTCCTGTCCTCGCAGCTCCAACCCTGGCCATTCTAACCGGTCCATCGGTATCTATCTCCTTTGATCATGATGCACCATCAGGCAGTCATTCACCATCATCCTTGGCTCATCAATCATCTTCGATACATCACGGTGTTGCAACTAAGCATTCTTTTAAAGTAAATTCATTTGCTGCAACTAAGCACGAACCATTTGTTAATGTGTTCACCTTAGACCCAAACTCTGAAGCATCATCTTCTAGGGTAATCATGATAACTGCTCAAATCCAACCGAACCACCAGCCTCGATGAACAGCTCCGAAAATGGGACCGCCACCAACCTGTATTGATAAAATTAATTAGGGAACGCCATCTCCGACCATATCCACTCAGAAGCAGCTTGCTATAGATGCTTTGTGGTGCTTCTATAATTCAGTACTGTCCAAAGTCGAACCGAAAAACTTCAAATCAGCTGTTACTAAAGACTGTTGGTTTCAAGCATGCAAGTGAAATCTATAAATTATTTGATCGACTGTACGTATGAGGAATTGTGCCACGACTAGATTGAGTAATGAATAATGCTCTCAAGTGGATTTTAATAAGGTGGAAAACTTGACGAGTATGGGATGCTGCTGAAAAAACAAGGCACTCTTGTACAAAAGGGATATCGTCATGAAGAAGAAGGTCCTTGATTTTGAAGAAATCCTTTGCCGCTGGTCGCCATACTTGAAGCTATCAGAATATTCTTGCCAATTCTAGCCAAGCAAAAAACATGAACAGTTTATCCAAATAGAGGTGAAAACAACATTCTTAAATGGCGAGCATAAAGAAGTAGTCTATGTTAGCCAACCTAAGGCTTTCGTTAGACCCTACGATCGTACCCACATCATGTCTACCGTCTAAAGAAAGCCTTTACACAATACGGGTTAAAAGCAGGCACCCTCCGAGAGTGGGTATGACACTTTGTCAAAGTTATCTTTCTGGCACAGGATTCTTCCAAGTGTGTAGTCGATCCAACCTTGTTCATATTCGAAAAATCAGGCAAACATACTCTTCAGTTCAAATAAAACCCCGTTTTTTTTGATGATATAATCTTTGCCTTGAGCTGATTCCCAAAGATTTGTGACCAGATTTTCTAATGAAATGAGCTCTAAATTTCAAATGTCGATGATGGGTCAAATATCCTTTTTCTTGGGCTTACAAATTTCTCAGAATCCTAGAGGCATTTTTATAAATCAATCTAAATATGCTAATGAGATTTTAAAGAAATAAGATCTTCATAAAAGTGACCATGTTGACACTCCTATGGTGGAGCGAACAAAACTGGATGAGGACCTCTCAGGGATCCCTGTTGACCAGACTCAATATCGCAGTATGATTGGATCCCTAATGTATCTCACAGCCAGTCGACCTGACCTTGTCTTTGCTATGTACATGTGTGCTAGATATCAATCTAAGCCCACTAAAAAGCACATTGAAGCAGTTAGGATTGTGAAAAAAGACTCGGTCACCCCCGTGTATCATTAGTTTAGCATAGCTCGTAGTTAGAAAGAATCACTTGTATATATACCCCTTCCCACCCATGGGAAGGGGTTGGTTGTATTCATTTCATGCAAAAAAGATTTACTTGCACTTTCTCTCTCTAGAAAGACACTTTTCTCTCTCTAGACTAATAAGCCAACCCATCAACCCATTACTTGTAGTTTATAATCACGTTGTATATACAATTTGGTTAATCAGAAGCACATAGAGGATGATAGCTATAATTGTGTGTGTGGTTGTTTTTTCTTGGTTAGTTTTAGATCAAAAGTGGTGGTTTTTTTAGAAAGTTTATTGTTTATCCTTGACAATTCTTTGATTCTCATGTTTGTGATGTTAAAGTTAGTGTTTTTATAGTTGTTATAACTTTCTAGGACTAAGTTGTGCAAAAGAAACCAAGTGAAAACGTTCAAAAGGGTGATTTTTAAGGGTTTTTTGGTGAAAAAGTTCGTATCTTCGTCGTTGCGTTTTGACCTTTTGGCCATTCATGTTTGAGTAATGGGTAAAAAGCATATTGCGTTTTGATCATTGCGTTTTGATCAATAGGTTGCGTTTTGATCGTTGCGTTTTGATCATTGCGTTTTGACTACAGGTTGCGTTTTGAAGAATTTGTGTTTGCGTTTTGACTAGGGGATATTCTGCCCAATTTTTAATGGTTGCGTTTTGATCAAATCGCAACATTGCGTTTTATAAAAACCTAAGAGTCTTCGTTGCGTTAGACTAAGATCTCTTTTGTTGCGTTTTGATAACTCTCATTGCGTTTTGATAAATCTCATTGCGTTTTGATAAATCTCATTGCGTTTTGAGAACACTTCATTGCGTTTTGACCCAAAACCTCACTGCTTTTTGACAAAACTTCAAACACATTAAGTACATTAACTCAATCCAAACCAAATCACAAACAAACAACATACACCCTAATCCTCATCAAACAATCATCACTTTTAACATACAATCACTAATCATTGATCGATCAACATAATCATATCACAAGTAATCATTATGGCTAATCTTTCAGAGGACATCCAATGTGCCGGTTCCGATACCCGACCACCGATGCTTGATAAAGCTGACTTTGTTTCATGGCAACAACGTATTAGATTATACTGTCGGGGTAAGGATAATGGGATAAACATCTTAAAGTCAATTGATGAAGGACCATTTCAGATGGGGACCACACGCGAGGAATCATTGATGAAGGAACAGAAGGTCCAATCAATCTAGGTCCTGAACGACCTCGTGTTTATTCGGAACTGTCACAAGAGGAGAAGGACAGGTATAATGCAGACATCCGGGCAACAAACATCATACTTCAAGGTCTACCAAAAAGATATACCTATTCACATCATTTAATCATTACAAAGAACCGATGCTAAAGACATATGGACAAAAGTGAAGATGCTCTTTGGAATGGATCGAAACTAACAAAGGAAATCGTGATACACAACTGTATGATGACTTTGAAACACCTTCCTGTCGAACAAAGGCGAAACCATTCACAGCTATTATGTTCGGTTTTGCCAAGCTCTTCAATGACATGCGGAACATCAAATGACAATGTCAAGAAATTCAAGCTGACTCAAAGTTTGTGAATTAACAAGCTACCGAATGGGTATATTTTGTTACATGCTGTGAAACTTAACAAGATTGAAAGATTCAAAACTTTGATCAACATATGCTTACCTGAAGCAAACATGAGGCAACATTCCAATGAGAACAGATGATGTTGGAACTTCTCACACAACATACAGTTTGATCTCTTTCTTGCCTTGATGTCCAATGGTTTCACATCACAGTTCATTCTCAAATCACCAACGAATCCACCCAACACATATCAATCAACCACATTCTGCTGACACCATTTCACAAGTCTGATCTTTGAATTCTCCAACTGAAAAACCTAATCGAGAACCTAAACCAACACACATGCCTTACTCACCTGTTATACAAAACCTTCCTTCCTCAAACAAACAATCAACTCAGAACCTCAATCAAACCCCAAGTAAGAACAAGCTACGGAACTAAAAGACGAAGCTGGGGTGAATGTTCAAAATGTACAGGGTAGAACAGCACAGAGGACCAGGTAACAGTGCACGTGGAGCAAGTTGCATTGGTTTATGGGAGAGCACAGAACAGAGTTGGGAATGCTAATCCAGGTCAAGCTAGCAGTTTAAGTGCTACAACGTGCAACGGGTATAGGTCACATAGCAGAAACGCACTCAACCCAGGCGACCACAAACTCTGAATACTTTCAAAGACAAATGTTGCTAATGCAAGCTCAAGAGAATGGGGTAATTCTTGGGTAAGACATCTTGTGTCCTAGCTGGTGTACTGGACAATGCAATTGAAGAGATGTGATTGATCAACCTGTTCAGACTTTAGCTCTCAATGTGGATAATGTGTTTCACAGCTGATGACTTTGATGCGAATGATTCTGATGTTGCTGATGCTCCTACGCACAAACCTTATACATGGCAAATCTATCATCCCAGATCCAGTTTATGATAAGCCGGATCCGTCTTAAGATATCCTATGTCTTATCTGAGTACAGGCTCATGATCACTATCAAGATGCTGTTTGTGGATCATCATGAGGACACAATGCACGTGTTGAAACGACCAAACCCACGTTGTTGACTATTCGCAATTCTATTATAGAGTGATAGTAATATGACTTCCTTGATGATCAGTATTTTGAGGACAACGAAGTAACCCGTTGTACATAATAAGCACAGTCTATGGATCCAAAGATATGCATATGTGATGATATATAAGACGTTGCAGATATCTGATGTCCGATCTGTCTCTCAACACCTAAGGAATACAGAAGCTAATAATTTGTAAAATGCTAAACTTGCCACATATACGGAAGCAAGTTGAACTGTATGAAAGACGGCCAGTTTTTGAATAACTGGAACGGGAACAAAGATTGATGAGCAACTAAGATAGTTTATTTGGTAACCGTAAGTACATTAAGGAAGAAAATTTGAAAAAGGAACTTCATTCTATTAAATTGCAACTTGCATCTACCATCCAACATAACAAGTTAATGGTAGATGAAGTTACATCTTTGAAAAAGGATTTTAATCAGAAAGAAAACAAATTCCTTGAAGAATTTTTGGACTTAAAGGCTTTAAAAGATGGGGTCGAGGATAAGCTTATTCAAACCAAGGCCATTCTATGTATCGATGAAACAGTTCGACATGATGTGTAAACCTAGGTCTTTTTATGATGAAGTGAATAAGGTAGGGGTGCCATTGCTATAATAACCCCCTATGTCCTACTATCGTGCAAGGCAAGTCACAGCTGCCACTGTATAGTGGTCATGTAATTGTCACACCCAATCATGCACCGGCCGTAGTACGTGACGGGAGGAGACCCTAGAACAATCTGAAATTTCTAGGAAGAAAATGCATGATAAAATGAAAGCTAAAGCATGTGTGGATAATAAGGTCAATATCACACCGCCCAATTACTCAAAAGAGAACTTTCTTGCGACTTTTTCACCACAGAAACAACTGACCCCAGAACAATTATTTTGGTCTCAAGACATTGTTAAGATGAAAGGCGGAAGCCTCAAATAGCAAAACCAGACCCGATCAAAGCATTGACTGTGTATCCTCCAAATACCCTGCAAACGGCTTGTCCCCCAAGAGTGCTTCCTTCCCAACCAAAAGGTCAAGTGAAAATCAACATTTTGTACACTTAGACAACTGTTTATCCCGGAATTTGATAAACATGAAAAAGAGAATTACACCAACTGGGATCACTGAAGGGGAAAGGGGTTTTGAACAAACCAAGACATGTTACCCACGGAGGTCATTCCATTTTTTCAAAACTCTTCAAGAACATATGAGGGCATTCAAAAGGCTCTAACAAAAGAAGTTAAAGAAATGAGTGATGCCTTTGATGAGTTGGAAGCTGAACTAGACCAAAGTATTGTTGATAGGAAACATGATGCGATAGAACGGAAAAACCTTCTTCTCGAACATGATAATATAATTGCTGATTGCTTGCTTAAAGAAGTGTTTTATGTTGCCTCAAATTCTGAGCTCAATGTAGTAGATTTACTGAAATACAAAAGTGCTCATCATGTGTCAAAACCGTTGTCTGGAACATGAAGTAAAGCCTTTCTAATTTTACGTGAATATCCGTAAGGAATAATTATAACGATCTTTTAAACCCGGTTTTTCCAATCTTGAGGTAAATAGACCTTAGCACTTTTTTACATTAAAGTTATCAAACCTTAAAGATAGTTTTCAGAATAAACCAACGTCAATCATGCGTATATCGATACTACTCCCTTATTTTAAACTCCTTTTTTGATCGTGCAAATGTAAAGCTTCCCTTCCAAGGAAAAAGACAATGTCCATCCAAAAACGAAACTGCAAATCTCCTCAATTTCATCGGAGACCCGTAGTGACCTAGACCGACCACGTTGATCTTAGGGGCCGAGACTTTCAGATTTCACAATAAACTGAAAAGGTTAATATTCTCAGAACAGAACGAACTTGTTTAGGGGCAGAAAATGCAAAGATTAAGCATCATACGAAGGAATTTGTACGATTCTATCAAGATTACGTGTGCAAAGCATACAGAACAGACAACATGCCCTTAAAGTGAAAATGAAGTCTAAGTCCAAATAACAGAATACGGTCTCATGTTCACTACATACTCAGTTTATAAAACCAAAAGTAACTAACTGCAACCATGAAATTATGCTCTAATGTTGAACCTATTCCCCCTCGCAATAAGGAATAATGGGAAGCTTCATCTAGTTTATCGTAGGCAACTTAAGGAAAGTGTAGATACAATTCGCGACATAGTGGAAGAAAGCCAAAGTTAAAGACCTTTAGATAGATAACTCAAATTTTCTTGCCTGGTACACTAAGCATTCTCAGGAACTCTTAGAAAATGAATTTGTCACATGTCCAAAGGTACTTCAATCAACAAGATAAGAATGCATGGCTACACCCCTAGAAAAAGCAAGATACCATTGAGGACCAAAAATTGCAAACATCAAGTAATACCTGACACACCACATGAATAGCCAAGGTACACACAAGAAGTCTAATGTCCCAGTGCCTCCTTCTACAATAGTAAGCAGTTTTTTTTTTTTGCACGATGATAGTCGGATCTCAGCCTAGGAGCATACTCTAGAAACATAGGATCCCGCTAGCAAAGAGTGACAGCTTTGAAGAAAGTAGAAGACCACTCCTAGGAAAATTAAGATCTATCATAAGAACCCAGAATCGTGTTGATTCTAGTATTAGCTCTAAGCGTACTGTAATTAATTCGCATTCTCATTCTGTGTGCCAAACATGTAACAAATGTTTATTTTCGGCTAATCATGATATGTGTGTGGTTACTTATTTGAACTCTGTGAATGCCTCCCCCAATGTTAAAAATGTTGTGCGTCATGTTAAGCAAGTTTGGAAACCTAAGCCAGTTACACAAGTAGGGAAAACCAAACACATCAAACAAGTTTGGAAACCAAAGCAAGTTACACAAGTGTGGAAACCTAAACATATCAAACAAATTTGGAAACCAACTGGCAAAACACGTAACAATGTTGGTTATCAATGGAGACCCACAGGAAGAACATTCACCCTAAGTGATCAGTGCCCTTTAACTAGGTTCACTAAACTTACAAGAATGTCAGCCATTGCTTGTGCTAACCAATCGGAACCCAATTCAACAATGGGGATCCAATTTCCAGAACTCTCCATCTTCGTCATTTCAAAATGCAGGTCAAACAAATCGTCCTTTGGTATTTGGACTCAGCTGCTCAAAACATATAACGGGGATCTCTCAAGCTCATGAATTTCGTGACAAATTCATCGGACAGTTAGATTCGGAATGCTCACTGTGGGCTATTATGGGTTATGGAGATTATGTCATTGGTGAAAGTGTAATACTTCCAGGGTATACTATATTGAAGGACTGGGCATATTTGTTTTCTGTCTGGTCAATTTGTGATTCAAGATTTGAGGAAATTTGCACTCAGAAAGCATTCTTGTTATGTTTCGTGATACGGAAGGTTTTGATACTTAAAGGGTGCCCGAGGCTCCAATTTATACACTATCTCTGTTGAAGAACATGCTCATCCTCCCACCGAATTATGCTTGTTATCTAAAGCCACGCAGGAACAAATCCATGGTTATGGCATCGCGTTTAAACCACTATGAACTCGGTACCATCAATGATCTTTGCAAGACAAGACACTTGTTCATGTGCCTTACCTAGATTGAAGTTTGAGAAAGATCATCTTTGTTCTGCATGTCAATTAGGAAAGAGCAAAAAAGCATACCCACAAACCCAAAACTGAAAACACCAATTTGGAAGTTCTAAACACCCTTCATATGGACTTATGTGGACCGATGCGTGTGCAAACGATTAATGGGAAGAAATATATCTTGGTCATCGTCGATGATTATTCTCGGTTTACGTGGGTTAAGTTTTTGAGATCCAAGGATGAAACAACCCTGGCATGTCATCCAAATTTTATGACGCAAATTCAAGTCGTCCTCAACAAAACTTGTAAGATTCATTCGCGACCGAACAATGGCACAAATTTGTAAACAAAACATTGTATGACCACTATAAAAGGTAGCATATTTCCATCAAAAGACTGTTCCGAAGTTCCAAGACTCCACAGCAGAACGGCGTTGTCGAAAGACGGAACCGTAACTCTGACCGAGGCGGCACGGACATGTTAATTTTTTGCCAAGGCAACCGATGTTCTTTGGGCCGAAGCGTGTGCTACTGCTGTTACACCCAAAACAAAATAAGCATTTGTTACATGTTTGGCACACAGAATGAGAATCTGAATTAATTACAGTACGCTTAGAGCTATTACTAGAATCAACATGATTCATGGTTTTAAGACTAGATCTAATTGTCCTAGGGTGTTCTTCTACTTTCTTCATGCTGTCACTTTTAGCTGGCAGGATCTGATGTTTCTTGAGTATGCTCCTATGCTGAGATCCGCTAGCATTAGTGCAACTGTTTACTCCTGTAGAAGGAGGCACAGGGACATTAGACTGTTGAGTGTACATTGGCTCTACATGTTTATGTGTAGTACTACTTGATGTTGCAATTTGGTCCTCAAAGGTAACTTGCTTCTTCCTAGGGGTGTATACATGCTTCTTATCTTGTTGATTGAAGACCTTTGGACAGGTGCTAAACACATATTCTAATAGTTCCTGAGAATGTTTATTGTAACGGCAAGCAGATGCAAGTGATCTATCTACAGGTCTCTCAACTTTGGCTTCTTCCACTATTTTGAAAAGTGTATCTACACTTTCCTTAAGATGCCTGAGATAATGTAGATGAACTTCCCTATTATTCCTATTGCGAGGGGGAATAGGTTCAACATCTATAGCATACTTTCCTGGTGCAAGTACAATATGCAAAAGTTAATCCGTTTGCTGCAGCTGATCATGAACCATTTGTTAATGTGTTCGCCCCAGACTATCACTCTGAAGCTTCATCATTTGGGGAAATCACCATACCTGAATCCAACCAATCCACTCTACCTCATAAACATATCCGGAAATGGACCAATTCCCATCCTCTTGATAACATTATTGGGAATCCCTCTCGACCGGTATCCACTCGGAAACAGCTTGCTACGGATGCTTTGTGGTGTTTCTACAATTCCATATTGTCCAAAGTCGAACCAAAAAACTTCACATCCGCAGTAACTGAAGACTGTTGGTTTCAAGCCATGCAAGAAGAAATTCATGAATTTGATCGACTAGACGTATGGGAATTAGTACCACCTCCAGACAGTGCCATGATTATTGCTCTCAAGTGGATTTATAAGGTGAAACTTGACGAGTATGGTGATGTGTTGAAAAACAAGGCACGTCTTGTAGCAAAAGGATTTCGTCAAGAAGAAGGTCTAGATTTTGAAGAATCCTTCGCCCCGGTTGCTCGTCTTGAAGCAATCAGGATATTCATTGCCAATGCCGCCAGCAAAAACATGACAGTTTATCAAATGGACGTGAAAACTGCATTCTTAAATGGCGAGCTCAAAGAAGAAGTCTATGTCCACCAACCAGAAGGCTTTGTTGACCCAGAACGTCCACATCATGTCTATCGTCTGAAGAAAGCACTTTACGGGTTAAAACAGGCTCCCCGGGCATGGTATGACACTTTGTCAAAGTTTCTTCTGGCACAAGGATTCTCCAAGGGTGTCGTCGATCCAACCTTGTTCATTCGGAAAACAGGCAAACACACTCTTCATGTTCAAATATATGTTGATGATATCATATTTGCCTCGACCGACCCCAAAGATTGTGACCATTTTTCTAATGAAATGAGTTCTAAATTTCAAATGTCGATGATGGGTCAAATATCATTTTTCTTAGGCTTACAAATATGCTAAGGAGATTTTAAAGAGATTTGATATTCATAACTGTGACCCTGTTGACACTCCTATGGTGGAGCGGACCAAACTGGATGAGGACCTCTCAGGCATCCCTGTTGACCAAACTCGATATCGGGGTATGATTGGATGCCTGATGTACCTCACAGCCAGTCGACCAGACCTTGTTTTTGCTGTGTGCATGTGTGCTAGATATCAATCTAGGCCCACTAAGAAGCACCTTGAAGCAGTTAAACGGGTCTTTCGGTATCTCCAAGGAACCATCAATATGGGTCTTTGGTATCCGAAAGACACCGCCATGGCACTAACAGCATACGCAGACGCAGATCATGCAGGTTGTCAAGACACTCGCAGAAGTACATCTGGCAGTGCTCAGTTCCTTAGTGATAAGTTAGTCAGCTGGTCATCAAAGAAGCAAACTAGCATGTCCATCTCATCTATAGAGGCTGAATACATCGCAATGTCTGGTTGCTGTGCCCAAATCCTATGGATGCGGTCTTAATTATCAGATTATAGCTTTGCTTACAATCGCATCCCTCTGTACTGTGACAACAAGAGTGCCATCGCTCTTTGCTGCAACAACGTTCAGCACTCTAGGTCTAAACACATCGACATCCGACATCATTTCATCAGAGAACAAGTGGAAAAAGGAGTGGTTGAGTTGTACTTCGTGAGGACAGAGTATCAGCTGGCGGATATATTCACTAAGGCGCTGCCCAGAGAACGATTCGAATTCATTCTCCCAAGGCTTGGCATGAAGTGTATGAAGCCGGAGACACTCAAAAGTCTTCAGGATGATCAGGATGTGTAACGGATTGGCTTCACGTATCCTTTGTAAATATGTACATACTTAAATCCAAAACGAAAAATACAAAAATCAGAAAATAGAAAATTCCAAAAATAGTTTTTCTTCAAGACATGTCTTTCGTTTATCGATAACATTTACGGTCCTAGCAATGTCGTTCAATAATGACACGGGTCTTTAAATGAAGCTCGAACGGAAGTTTAAACCTTTCAAAACATGTCTAAATGGCTTGCTATTATTTCTGATATGCAACCCGGTTTTCAAAATGAGGAAAGCTCGTCGCCAAAAAGACGGCTGTTCCTAACAACGGGTGATTAAGTTCTCCCGGGCATGGGTTACTTTATATCCATGCAACCTCGATCTAATGTACGCTTCAGTGCATTATTTCTTGATTAAGAAGAGAAGTCTTCTTTTATCCTCATAATTTTCCGTCTATGATTCTTCAGAAAATTATTTGGAACTCTCGTGGTGGTTTAAAGCGGATTTTTGAAAAGTAATCAGACTCGGTTTTTCATGAATTTGACGCTCAATCAACGACTACAGCTCTTTAAATAGAAGACTGGTCATTGATTGAGGGGGAGAGTGGTTTTTCAAATTTATGACATCTTTTAGGCAGTTTTTCGTAACTAACGGGGTGATGGTTTAAGGGGGAGTTAAAAAGGTCCAATTGTGTCAATTATATGCATGCTTAGGGTCATATGTGCTATTTGCTACTTGTATCCTAGGTTCATTAAATGTGTAGGACCATTTGTGTCACTTCCTAAAAGTTACTCAAACCATTAGTGTAACTTAGCTTACATTATAAGAAATAAGAAAGAGAGGGACCATTTATGCCAAATGTGGAAAGTGCAAGTTTTGAACAAAAAGGGGGGGTTGCGTTTTGACAAAGTCAAACACAAAAAATATTTAGTCAATCTTTCCATTATTCTCTCTCAAGCATCTTACTGCGTTTTGATTCAAACTGAGATCTCTTGGGCGTCTCTTTGCATAGACACTTGTGTGATATCCAAATCGAGTAACAGGTTAGAGTTTGATTTCGTGTTTTAATTACTAAGGTATTAGATGCTTTGTTAATGCTTGAATTTGAATCCTCGCCCTTTCCATAAAAGCCCCGATGATTTTCGAAGTAGTGGTTGCCTCTTATGAATAAGTTCATGTTGCGATTTGTGTTATGTTGTTGTTGCGTTTTAGGATTTTAAAGGCTAAATTGATGTTGCGTTTTAAGGTTCTAATGGTTATATTCATGTTGCGATTTGTGTTATGTTGTTGTTGCGTTTTAGGATTTTTAAGGCTATGTTCATGTTGCGATTTGTGTTATGTTGTTGTTGCGTTTTAGGATTTTTAAGGCTATGTTCATGTTGCGATTTGTGTTATGTTGTAGTTGCGTTTTAGGTCATTAAAGGTTATATTCATGTTGCGTTTTGATGATATAATACTTGATTGCGTTTTGATTATGTGATACAAAACAGGTTCAAAACGCAACTCGTTGCGTTT
>BQNB010176548.1:0-13050 GCA_026074375.1 Tanacetum coccineum
GAAAAATAGAAAGAGAAATTTGTAAAGAAAAATAGAAAGAGAGAATTGAGAAATCGTATACTTGAAAAACTGAAAGTATATGTCATGGACTTCAAAATCAAGAACAACACATGAAAAGAACAAGAGAAGCAAGAAAAGAAATGTCACCGCATAAGAAAACAGACAGAGGGCTTGTTCTAAATTCTCTTGATCTTATCGAAATCTCATGATAAGATTTCAGATTTTCATCATGGTTTTTACAAACATTCTTTCTAATTGAATTACTTTGCGTATGTTGATTGAGTTGCATGATGTGATTTAGTTACTCTCAAATACTCCTGTGATCTTCTAGGTATGGAACTGATCTACCCCGGAGTCTCCTTCCAATTTAGGAATTTAGGTCTTGGTGATGGAGTTTGAGGTGCAAATCAACATGTTTTGAGTGCCAAAAGCACTTAAGATAAAGCTTTGAATGAAAAAGAATGAACGAAAGATGATAAAGTTGTCAAAAGTACACGGGTAAAAGTATAACCCACGTATATAGTATAATCTTTTTAGGTAAGACCAGGTCGTCCACAGGGATTTGAGTAGTGTTTAGATAATCAGAAAGAAAATAGACTTTAACAATTTCGAAAATAACTTTTGTTTTACCAGTGATAATAAAGATGACTACTCGGATAGTTAAAAATAATTTGTAAGTAATGGTAATGATTAAGACCTTGAAGATGGAACCTTAACTTATAAAAAAGATTTCTCGTCAGAAAATGTTTTCATAAATTAATTTAATTAACTCAAGACTTATATTTAGTAGACTAAACCAAACGTGTCACTCAAATGATCCAGTTACTTATTATATCAAAGCTTATTTTGTTTATCAATTTACGAAAGTGGATTTCTCGACACAGACGATAAAGACCATAGACAAATCTTTAAAACCATATAGATCATAACGGGTCTTTCGACCTATACCGATATGATTATATAATCTAATTTGATAAGCAAAACCAACAAGATAAGAGATAATAGGGGTGCAACATAAGCTTGAGATTAATAAGATCACAACCATACCAAACACTTATTCATTATTATAACTTCATCGAGTAGTCATGAGAGAATTAGCCTCTTATGGCTATGTAGTTCATAACATAACTTGATTCAATAGGAAACTTCATTATTTCACTAAACTAGTATGGTGTTCTTCTTCGTTCTTGGTTGTTTGATCTTGATTCTTCAAAAAGAGTGGTGTTTATGCTTGGAGAAGGATTGGGAAGGATTGTTATGAGAGAAATGGGTATGAAGGATATATTTTGATAGATGGAATGATGATAATGTGTGAGATTTTTGGCTCTATTTATAGGCTGATTTTAGGGTAGAAGTGCGGCGCACAAGATAAATTGTGCGGCGTACTTGTGATTTAAATGCAAGGTAATCTAATGTTGATTGAAAGAAGTGCGGCACACAAAATATTTGTGCGGCGTACTTGGGGAGTTATATATATAAACTCTATGGATTCACTTAACATTATTGTTGACTTTTTAGCATGTTTTATCTTAGGTCCTTGAAGGTAATTCGGTGATGAAGATTTTGGAGAAGCTAATGAAATAAATATTTTGAAGGCCCATTTAAAGAAAATCATTCGAAGAAAATATTTGAAAATGATGTGTTGATTATGAAAACATTTGAGACCTATGTTGTGAAACTTTTTATTTCGAATGCATATATTTAAAAACGTCTCTTTTCGAGTCGTTTTCTATGCTTGAGTTATTGTTTTATGACGTAGCACCCCAAATGACCCTTCCGCTGATACATAAAAATGGGGGTGTTACAATAACTCCATAGAAAACATGTATAATTTGGGCGTTATCAAATCCCTCCACACTTAGCTCATTGCTTGCCTTCAAGCAATCGAAGCGAGAAAATAAAATTATTTATCGATACGTGGAAAGAATTTGGATTTTATAAAAGCTTCTATATTAGGAACTTTTTAGGCATAGACATATAACATAGCACCTCGCGTAGGGATAGTGTTTGATTTTTAATTCACTCATGTCATTCAGATAGGGTTTATATTTGTGAAGAACACTCAATTTGCACATACATAATCTAGACAGCTACCATAGGCTTGTACTTAACACATAAACCTGACTGAATGGTGGAACTTGATACTGGAGCGGATATAATCTTTACGTGCCGAAAACATAAGCCTTTATTTCTTTGGACTACTATAGCACATATATAATATATTTATTATTTATTTATTTTTTTTATATAATAACTAAGGCTTGGCACATAACTTCTTCATTCACCATGGGTATTTTAGCAACGTTAGCACCAAAGGGAGTGTTTGCAAGAACAGGGACTTGCGGAATTCATTACATATGATTAGGCTTCGGTCTAGTAAATGATGATTAAGCATAAGTTCTAGAGCTTCTAAATTACCGACTCGCTCAAATATAATGATCAACCAATACCAATGTTCGACGGAATAGACACATATGACTGCAATCAAACCTTAACTCGAACAAGCTAAAGGCATCAATTATCTTGGGTACCAAAGGTGGATACCCGAATATTCTATAGGCTTAGAATGCTCACAATTTAGTGGAGTAGGTTGTGCTAGCTATAATGTCAATCCGGTTGGATTTGCCTTACTAAGAGCCCTTTTTTTAGAAAGCATGTATATATTAAGATTTTCATAAAATATCAGAACAAATTTGTCAGGGCAAACAAGGAGGGATATGATTAATTTTTCCTATTTGGCACCCCTCCACACTTAAGTTGAACATTGCCCTCAATGTGATAACTGATAATAGATATAAAATACGGAAAATTAGAGAAAACAATACTTCCCGGGACATAAGGAAATGCATAGCTGTAAGCTATTCTTGAGCACACTTCATAATTTTTTATATCTTTAAGTTAAAGTACCTGCATAAAAGTAAACAAACAAAAACACACAAAAAGAAAATATTTTTGTTGTTTTTTTAGAAAATAAAGGAAAGATATTAGTAGAAGAATGGAGGAGGGACTCCTCCACACTTAAGTGAAGCACGGGTTGCCTCCAGAGAAGCGCTTAATTTGTTAAGAGATTCTTTGGCTACACTCGTGTTTCAAGAGTCATTCTTTTGGGGAAAAGGGAGTTACTGCTTCCCTTGGGTCATTATCTTCTTCATGATATAGTTTAAGTTGATGGCCATTGACTATGAACATCTTTCCATATTTTTCTAAAGTTAACATATCCGACGGATATTGTGTTTCATACATAATGTCGTAACCATCGAGATTTGTGTTTTGTTGTTTAAATTTGTACTTGAGTGAAATTAGCAGATCTTGGTTTCTTGCTGAATTTCTTTTCTCATTTTGAGTTTTCTATCATGCCAGACTTTGGTTCTTGCCTTGTATAGATGAGAGTTTTCATACGCTTGATGTCGGAGTTCGTCTAACTCGTGTAACTGGAACATTCTTTTCTCACCAGCGGCGATGAGATCTGGATTACAATTCTTCATAGCCAGTATGCCGATGTTCAATTTCAAATGGTAAGTGACAATTTTTTCCATATATAAGTTTGTATGGTGTAGAACCGGTAGGTGTTTTGTAAGCAGTGCAAAAGCCCACAGAGCGTCATCAAGTTTTTTTGTCAAATGGCAGGATTGTCTTACCAGTTTTTTCCAAGAATTCTTGTAAGAGATATGTTCGTGTTTTTAACTTGATCCATAGTTTGAGAAGAATGATATGGAGAAAGATGGTTAACTCCATATTTTTCATGGTTCTTTCCATTATTTTGTTGTAGAAGATGAGTTCCTCTGTCGACTGATTAAGCTTTGGGCATTCGAGGATAGTCGTCAGAATAGTTTCTTTAGAAAAGTGATAACTACTCGGGCTTCATTGGTTGGCAAAGCTTGAGCTTCGACCCATTTAGATATGTAATCAACAGCGACAAGAATGTATTTATAATTATATGATTTTGGGAATGGTCCCATAAATTCGACACCCCATATATCGAAAATTTCAGATACTTGGATGTAATTTAAGGGTATCTCATCTTGTTTTGATATATTTCATGTCTTTTGGCATGCTTCGCGAAGGCGAACTAAAGTGTGAGCTTCTTTAATGATTGTCGACGAGTAAAATCCTAAATCAAGGACCTTTTTAGCAGTTACGTTCGGTCCATAATGTCCACCGGTGGGTCCATGGTGACATTGATCTAAAATGGTTCGGGTTTCTGGGCCAGATATACAGCGTCTGATCATACCGTCAGAACATACTTTGAAAAGGTAAGGTTCCTCCCAAAAGTAGTGTTTAAGGTCAGAGAAGAATTTGTTCTTTTGTTGATATGTCATCCCTTTTGGTATAATATCACCGACTAAGTAGTTTGCAAAGTCTGCGAACCAAGGTTCATCTTTGGTATTGATTTCCATAAGAGTTTCTCTAGGAAAGTTATCATCGACTTCACTGTCATCACTTGACTTATCATTTTCGATTCGGGACAAATGGTCAGTAGAAACATTTTTTGTTCCTTTTCTATCATTGATTTCTATGTCAAATTCTTGTAAGAGTAAAATCATCTGATAAGACGTGGTTTAGCATCTTGTTTCTCGAATAAATGCTTTAGAGCTGAATGATCGGTGTGAACAATAGTTTTTGAGAGAATAAGATGGGATCTGAATTTGTCGAATGCAAAAACTATAGCCATAAGCTCTTTTTCAGTTACAGTGTATTTTTGTTGGGCTGGGTTAAGGGTTTTGCTTGCAAAGTAGATCGGGTGAAAGTTTTTACCATCTTTTTGTCCTAAGACGACTCCTACTGCGAAATCACTTGCATCACACATAAGTTCAAACGGAAGATTCCAGTTAGGACTTATGATCACAGGAGCACATGTAAGTTTCTCCTTCAATAATCTGAATGCTTTTATACATTCATCATCGAATTCAAATAGAGTATCTTTTTCAAGCAGCTTAGTTATAGGTCGGGCTATTTTCGGGAAGTCTTTAATGAAACGTCGGTAAAAACCGGCATGTCCAAGAAAGCTCCTAACACCTTTGATGTTAGTAGGGGGCGAAAGTTTTGAGATTACGTCAATCTTTGCTTTGTCTACTTCAAGTCCTGCGCTAGAAACCTTGTGTCCAAGCACGATTCCTTCTTTGACCATGAAGTGACATTTTTCCTAATTTAGAACAAGATAAGCATCTTTACAATGCTGGAGCATTTTATTGAGATTGTTTAGGCATTTGTCGAAAGAGTTTCCAAAGACGGAGAAATCGTCCATGAATACTTCGACGGATTCTTCGATCATATCGTGAAAAATTGCTAACATGCACCTTTGGAATGTGGTTGGGGCATTTCATAGCCCGAAAGGCATTCGCCTATAAGCGTATGTTCCAAAAGGACATATGAATGTTGTCTTTTCTTGATCCTTATGATCGATAGGAATTTGAAAATACCTAGAAAAACCATCGAGGAAACAGAAATATTTATTTCCTGCTAATCTTTCTAATATTTGATCCATGAACGGTAAAGGAAAATGATCTTTAGTGGTTGTTTCATTGAGTTTACGATAATCGATGCATACTAGCCAACCTGTAACGGTTCTTGTTAGGACGAGTTCATCATTTTCGTTTGTGAAAATTGTAATATCACCTTTCTTTGGTACACAGTGAATAGGACTCACCCAAGGACTATCAGCAATTGGATAAATAATACCAGTATCCAAGAGTTTTACGATTTCTTTTTTGACAACTTCTTGCATATTTAGATTCAGTCTTCTTTGTTTTTGGACGACGGGTTTCTTTTCATCTAGAAGTTGTATCTTGTGTTTGCAGAATGATGGGTAAATACCAGGAATGTCTGTTGTTTTCCAGGCAAAAGCTTCCTTGTGCTCTTTAAGGATGGATACAAGTTTGTTTTTCTTTTCTTTGGAAAGCTGGGATGATATGATAACAGAAAGAAAAGAGGGTTCTTCCAGGAATACATATTCCAGATTATTAGGAAGGGGTTTAAGTTCAAGATCTGTAGGTGGTTCTTCAAGAGATGTCTTGATTTTATAGTCTGTATTGATGGTGATTTTTTCAAATGGTGGGTCTTCAATGTCGGATTCAGAGTCAGAGTTTTTATCAAAGGTCATCGCCATGAATTCATCGAATTCAGCAAAGATTTCTTCTTCGAGAAGGGTTCCTTCAATTGAATGGAGGATTTTACTACCTTCGTTAAGGAGAATATCGAAGTCTTTTTCTAAAATTTCATCAATAACATCGATACTAAAATAGGTATCATCGTTCGAATATGAGTGTTTCACCGCAGAATCGATATTGAAGATCATTCGTTTAGTTCCAACTCCAAGATTGAGTTGTTTTTGTTTAACTCGAATAACTGCATCAGCAGTGTGAAGAAATGGTCTTCCCAACATGAGGGGAACTTTACTATCTTCTTCCATTTTGAGAATAACAAAATCAGTAGGAAAGATGAATTTACCAACTTTAATGAGCATGTTTTCAGCTATTCCAGCAGGGTATTGGAATGATCTGTCGGCTAATCTTACACTCATTTTGGTAGGTTTAAGAGTTTTGTGAGATAGTTTCGCATATAAGGAATATGGCATCAGGTTAATGCTAGCACCAAGGTCGGCTAAAGCATTGTAGGAGAAAGTTTTGTTGAAATTACATGGAATAAGGAAACTTCTAGGGTCTCCAAGTTTTGGTGGAACTTTATTCTGGATCATTGCTGAACTTTCATCGCTTAGGAAAGCGGCAGATATTTGTTTGATTTTGTGCTTGTTGCTTATGAGTTCTTTGAGAAATTTTCCATAGTTAGGCATTCCAGCTAAGACGTCGACAAGAGTTATAGTTTCCTAATCTTATTTGTTCTTATCCTTTGTAAACCTAGATATCTCTATTATATAAAGAGATATCAGGCCGTGTATATTAAGTGTGAGCACAAGATTGTAGACGTCTAGTAAAAGGTGTGTGTGTTATGATCCGTAGGCATGTGAAAGCTAATTGTTTGGTTTTAGCCTCAAGGCATCATTGATCTTTGTTAGTTTGTCAGATAACCGTTTTCTACAGTTGATACGTGTAGAATTGGGGCTAATAGTAAAGATAATGAATGAAAAAACCTTGTTATGATATCCATATTCTTATGCTATTTTCGCTATGCATAATCTTTATGTTCATTGATATCAATATCCTAGATAAGGTCTAAACAAACTGATGCTACAACTATCTAAGGAGTTATTCAAACTCAACAATAGTATACAGAGCCACGTGGCTCTCAATCTAGATGTTACAAGTTGTTTTTGTGAAGTCGTAGTTCATGATGGAAGAAGGACGTGCTCCTGTAATAAGATAAATCGAATCTGTGATTTTGGGTTTTTTACACACTTTTAAAGTTTTTGTCTTTATACTTTAAAAAGGGGAACGATTATGATTATTATCAAGATGGTGAAAACTAGGGTTTTTCATTAAACCCTAATATGGTCAAAAATTTGGTCCTGAAGGATGTTACAACAGGCAGGGTAGCAGAATGTTTTAGATTAATGAGTTATTAGGCTTTATGGAGTCAGAGTTGCATCAGGTTAATATGGTCTTTGTTATGGTTAATACTGATTGGACTTCAAAGTTAATACGGCTCATTTACACTTAATACTGCTCGAATGAAACTGCTTGGTTTCCACTGCTAGTTAGCAGTTTCCACTGCTAGTTGTATACGATATTGGACAAAGAAGAAAATTGGATATCAAATTAGAACTGAATTTTATTCTTTTTATTATGATTTTATGGCTCGTTTTGGAGATTATTTGAAGATGTGATTACAAAGACAGTTATATATTGCTTATTTGATGTTGTAGTTGGGTTTCACAGGTGCGTGTCTTATCATATCTTAAAGTCGTGTTTATAGCAGGACATTGATTTTATAGATAACTTGTTCGTACTTACAATGGTGTTGACGAAGACTTGACAAATCTAGCAAAGTTGTGATTGTTTCAGGTTATGGTGCTCATGCTCACATTTGCTATCACTTTAAAGGAGGTTTACGTTGTAGTGCTTCGGTGTCGCTCATATAGTAGAGCGATTTTTGTCAAGAGATTGCGATCTACTATATTGTTGGTCATGTATACGTTTTGACGTCACGTGAAAGTGTACAGACATAAGACACAAGGTTTGGGAGATTCTACTTCTTCTTAAATTTTGTTAACTCATTTTCTATCATTAGTGATCACTACATAGAGCAACCTGATATTCGAGATTCAATAATAGGTAAACATATTGGTTTCTAGGGGAAGCTAAATGTTACATGTTTAACCATCTATCATGCACCACTTAGAGGGAAGTGTTTTCGTTCCAACTGCTAGGTTTCTATATTTGCTACAGCTCAAAGTCATTTTTCGTATTATACTTCATGCGGTAATTTGAAGTATTGTATGGTCGGATTAGTTAGTTGTTGTATCTGAAATGTAGCCATTATTATCCAATTGTATTTCACAAGAAGACCCCTATTGTGATTACAAAAGGGGGAAGAATATTATAGGTTTATTGATTTGCAGCTTATTATGTGTGGTGGCATGGCAAGGTTACAAAGGAAATTTGAATTAAGGGGAAGATTTTGTTTCATTCAGGGAGATGATTACATCTCAACTTCAGGGGAAAGCTTGCGTTATGATTGAAGTTCGAACACACTTTGTTGTTTTGTCACCATCAAATAGGGGAAGATTGTGGGAATTATAATATATGAGACAAAGTGAATAAAAAGAATGTAAACAACGACTCAAACGCAAAGCTAGAATTCTTCAAGAATGGAAGATTTTTGAATAATTTCCATACGTATCTCCTCATTCAAGTATAAGATAAAGCTCAACTACAAGATAAAAGATCAACATTAATGCTAAGTAACGATATTCCAAATAGTAATTTTAATGCTGTTCTTATAGTTCCCAATCTTATTTGTTTCTTATCCTTTGAAACACCTAGGATATCTCCTATTATATAAAAGATATATCAGTGTGTAGTTTAAGTGTGTGCACAAGATGTAGACGTCTAGAAAAGGGGTATGTGTGTGTCTAGGCATGTGAATGCCTAGATGGTTTGGTTGGTTTAGCCTCAAGGATGTTTGATCCCTGTTAGTTTATAGATAACCGTTCTACAGTTGATCGTGTAGAATTGGTTGCTTAATAGTGTGAACTATAATGAATGAAAAACCTTGTTTATGCAATCAATGTGATCTTATGCTATTTCCGGCTATGCAAAACTTATGTTCATTGTTATCATTCTCCTAGAGTAAGTGTCTGGCTAGGCATTGCAGAGAAGTTTAGTTGAAATACATGGAATAAGAAAACTTCTGGGGGTCATCGAGTTTAGGTAGAAAACTTTGTTTTTGGATCATCGTATAACTTTCAATACGCTTAATAAAGCGTCACGTAGATTTGTTCGCTTTGTGTTATGTTTATATATGAGTTTCTTTGAGAAATGATTCCCATAATAGGCATTCCGCCAATACGTCGATAAGAAACAAGAGGTACGTTGATTTGGACGGCTCGAATCATGTCGAGAAATTTTCCGTATTGGGCTTCTATTTTTTCTTTTCTAAGGTGTTGAGGATACGGAATTTTTGGTTTGTATGGTCTGGGTAACGGTGTTTCTTTAACTGGTTTTAGATTTTGAGTCTTTGGTTGTGGTGTAGGTTCATCGTCTTCATCATCGCTATCAAAATTGACAAGGGTTTTAGAATTGTCTTGTTGATCTGGTAGGTTATAGGATTTGCCGCTTCTTGTGAATACGGCATTCAAATGCTCATTGCGAGATTACGATGGTTAGTAGGCTTTGGAATTGTGCCCTTTTGGGTTTGGTTGAGTGTTACTTGGAAGAGATCCAGAAAGTCGACCAGATTGCTTGTTAGCGAGTCTGTCGAACTTAATCTCAAGGTTCTGGATTGAGGCTTGATGATTTTTAGCTACGGTTTCGAGTTGGGTTTTGAGATCATTGAATGTTTCTTTGACAAAAGCATTGGTTGATTGCTAAGATTTCATGAAATCGTTAAATTATTTCTAAAGATCGTAGGGTTTATCATCGATATTGGATCGGTAGTTGTCTCGATTATAATCATTTCGTCCGCTTGAAAGCCAATTATCGTGATTCGAGTCTCGGTCGCGGTAATCATTATAAAAACGAGTCTTATGGAAAGTTTGCATGAATTTGGGTTCTTCCTCACGAGACATCGGTATATCATCTTCATCAAGATCGGGTTTTGTTTTTTTAGCATTCGATTGGAGTTCTTTGTACTGAGCATCCATTTTCAGAGTCACGGCACCATACAAGCACTCATAGACCTCTCCTATAATAACCTAAGGTGTTTTGTCAAGTGGTTGGCTAAAGGTTGTACAAATATCTAAGACATAAAAGCAAGATTAGGGTATTATGGGCTTGAATTCAGGGTTTTCAAGAGTTCAAGCTCGGTGATTTGCTAAACAAGTGTAGAACTTGTGTTCACCACCACACATCATCATTATAGTACCTAAAACCCTTTATGTCCTTTTAACAAATACATTCTATAGGTAAATAAGTTTCTATTTAGCAAATCAACCATTTAGGTTAGTTTTGACAGTAAGCACATATTTTTACTTGTGATTCATTGTTTTGTACCACTTTCACACATGTAATATTGAGGTAATATCATGTCATAATGGAACATATAAGTATTGTACCATTAAAGGTTATACGTATAAAAATGTAAATACAAAAATAGTGTTTCTAAAGTTACTTATTAAGTTACAAGTAAAATGGTAGTAAATGACTGTTAAACTTGTTGTCATGGACTCATGTAGACCAAATAATGGACCTATGACACTAATATACGTAGGGACTAAAGGGTATATATAGTTTTAAAAGGCTTATGGTAATGTTACTAAGTCCAAAAGGTATATAAAAGAACTAAATAAAAAGTAAATGATAAAAGTTGAAAAGGGACTGTTTTGGGTCATATTTTGAAACAGCCATATTATGTTTTAGAAAGATAGTACACCTCATGATGTTTCCAAATATGTAGAGAACTCGAAAAACCGCCTTATAACGAAAAAGATACGCCAAATATACAGGGTTTTATAAAATAGATTTTATAAAAAGTTACTATTCATCAGAGACATTTATTTATAAAAACATCACTAATATGATAGAACTTTTAAAAACGAAGACGTGCTCGAAAGAATCGCTAAAAATAGAGCAATAACGAATAAGATACGACGTTTACGAGTTTACGATAACTAAAAACTATAAAAATAAATTTATAAACTGGTGTGAACAAGTAAAAGTTATGTCACCACCGTAGGTCCTGATTGCATTTTTATTAACTTATAAAATAGTCACAAAATCATATAAATTCTAAGAGGTAAATAAGAAGTTACCAAGTTTCCCTTGATAAATTCACACTCAAAAGTAAAAATAATATAAATATAAAAATTCGTATATTAAGCCGGGTAAGTTTGATCACCCGGGTCGTTATCCCCAATGACTAGTGAAATTGAAACCACGTTTAGGTTCGGATCCTGATTTGAATGAAACAAAGATGTTTGATTTGGAAAGGGATAAAAAAACAATTAAACAAATACGGTAAATGCAACTATAAAGTAAATTGACTAAAATTCAACCCTAAAAATATAAACTAAAATTTCACTAAACAAAGAAAAGGTGCCGAAAATAAAATTAAAGTAAAAGGCCTTAATTTTTTATCTTTTCTTATAAAAGTTTAATTAAACTAATGTAAAAATTAAACCTAATTACTAATTAAAACTATTAAACTTGAATTAAAAAACTTAACTAAGGACTAATGGTGCAAATACCTAAGAAACTACAAACTAACGGAGGGACTAACTAAAAAAAACAATTAAAATCGAAAAGTTACACTTTCTACCCCCCGAGAATCTATCCCGCAACAACTAAGACCATAAAGCATTCGAGAAATTTGAAAAGAGCTTAAAATGAAAAACTCAAAGAAGCAAAGTTGTAAAGGAAGCTAGTGGGAACAAGATTAATAAAGACACTTAGGGCTGAAATCCACTAATAAGCTCTTAAAGAGCTTATTTCTAAACTGACCTCAGAAAGGAAGGCTTAACCTTTGATTTTAGAAAATAAGCTATAAAAAACTCAAAACTAGATCAAAAAAAATGAAGAAAGGAAAGAAGTCCTTAGCTTAAGATGTGCTTAATCTAAGAATGCAAAGAAATCAAAGCTTAAACTACTCTTATGCTACTGAAATTGATCAAGAAGTAAGCAAACTCAGGAAATAAGCAAAGTAACACAAAATCCAAGTAAGCTAAAAACCTTAATAAGCTAAACTAGACTTTAAAACTTAAAGAACTTATTAATCTACTTATTATCCATCTAAATGAGCTATAAAATCTAGACTTAAAAGCTAATTTAACAAATTTAGACTCTACTTAAGTTCCTACTGTTTTTGGAATTTTCAGGTTTTTATGACTTTTGACAGCTGAATTAAACTAAGTAAATAAGCTAGAAATTGCAAATTAAGACTTAAACCGAATTAAGCTATATTAAAACTTAAATCCTACTGAATTTTATAAGCTAAATCTTAAAATTACTTATCTAAATTAAGCTAAGAACACAACAGTACTAACTGAGGTTAGTACTGCTAGTGTAAAAGTTCAGCAGTACTTTCAAGTGAAAGTACTGCTGATGCAATTTGACTTTTGAAAACGTAATAAGCAATGAAATAAGCTAGAAAATGATAACTAAGACTAAATTCATAATAAGCTATAACTAAACTTATTCCTACTGATTGGAAAGCTAAAATTTATACTAACAGTACTAACTTATGGTTAGTACTGGTAGTGTAAATGTTCAACAATACAAACTTATGTTAGTACTGCTAGTGCAAATTGAGATTGCTCTTAACCAAACACTACTTAATCATTATAACAGATTTGAGAAAAGCTTTTTTTTAAGAGAAATATAATGAACAGATACTAAATACCAGATAAAAAATAGATTAAAACAAACTTAGCAATCATGATTAAACAACTGAGTAAGCCTTAATCTAAGATCTAAACTATTTTACTATATTTTTGGTTTT